>BQKN01015573.1:0-13661 GCA_022839385.1 Asparagus kiusianus | reverse complement strand
TCCGACCGGATCGAGATCACGCGGTGGTCCACGGCAAACAACCCCGGTGCAGGCAAAGAACCCACACAAAGCGAGTGAGCGCAAAACAGGAGCTCGCGATTCGTTCGACAAACAAGGATAAAAGTTGTAATCTTTCTTTTTCGTATTTTGATTTTCATTGTAACCGGATCTTATAAAAAGACCGGATCTTTTGTAACCGATAAACTGTTATCAAGAGTGCAATGACATCAATGAAGAAAGACCCGATTTTTACCGCGAACACTCGCGGACCTCGACCAAAGCAAAGACCCTCTCCGAGCTTGAAGTCATATCCATACTTCTCCATTAGATCGCGCGCTTTTGTGTTATACCTGAATAGATGAGGAGCAGGTTTATCATCGTCGTCTTCCTCCTCCAAGAAGTGGTCGGGTATCGGAGATTCTCTTCCTTTGCAGTAAACGACCTCCTTTCCACCCCCTGTCCCTGCGGGGATGACAAGCGTCGTTCCGCACGGGTCGTGTACCTGCTTTTTCGTCATGCAAAATGATTGAAGTGGCATATATAAATTAGGGTTATCATAAAGCTCTTTAGTGACATTATCAAGACACATCAAGTACTCTAAATCATCATTTATTGATAGTTCTTCGGCAAGTTGCCAATTATAACTACTTTCCGATGATTCTTTATCGTCAAGATTGATTACAATGGGTACAATGTCATTTAATACAAAACCACCATCGTAATCAAACCCAGCTTCGGTATCAGCTTCATCCCCGCTGTCCGTCCCTTGGGCCGATGGTTCAGTATCGGATTCAGCACCTTATAAAAGGGAATTAGTGAAATAATTCTCCAACCCTTTAAACGGTTGCTTATCCGCGACCACCGTCTTAACTTCATTATTTGCGTCCACATACTTGAGGCATTGGTGCAGAGTTGACGGGACTATAAGGTTACTGTGGATCCAAGATCGACCCAACAGTAAGTTATAGGATGTTTCCGCGTCAATCACATAACAGGTAACCTCCGACTTTAAATCCCCGATCTGGCACTTGATTCGAATCTTTCCCAAGGGTCTGGACCCGCTGGTGTTGAATCCGTAAATCGTAGTGCCGGTGGAGGCTAGTTTGCTAGTCGGTATTTCGAGATGATGCATCAGTCGGAACGGCATGATACTAACAGCGGAACCCGGATCGACTTGGATTCGGTTGACCATGCTGGAGCCAATGTGCCCGGTGAAATACAAAGGCCGATCATGCTTTGAGTTCTTCGTCTGCATGTCTTCTTTGGTGAAAGAGATACATGGGAAATGATGCGCCGTGAGATTACAGTGTTGAACCGACAGCTCTGGTTCTGCAGAAGACGGCTTGATTCGAGTCAAGAAAGCTTCAGAGTCATTCAAGGCTTCCTGCAATGCTTTCCTTGTGTCCTTTGAAAGACGCAATAATTCGTATAGGGTTATCCTAGCTGGTATATTAGCTAACTACGCCATGATGTCGAAATAGGGCGGAGAGCTTGCACTTCCCGGTTTGTCTCTCCCAATCGGATGATTGAATCGAGACTGCCTCGGGTTTTGGGCTTCTTGGCATAAAGGCTCTTTCCCTTTTTCCTTTTGCTGGACTTTCTCCGTGGCTACTGGTGTTGGGGGAGTTGCGACAATTCCCAGTTCTGCTAATGTCTTGGAGGGAACAGTTTTGTTTCCCCCCTGCTTAGCCAGTTGCTCAGAAGCATCCCGATATTTGTAGTGATATTCATTCCCGCTCCGGGTTACAAAGGCTTCCTGTTCGTCTTCAGAAAGCGGGAATGCTGGAATCTTGTCGTCATCTTCTCCTGGAATAGCGGAAGCTCCATGACAAGAATTACCTTTTCCTTTTGACTTTTTCTTGGAAGAGGCCCCAATCCATTGTTCATCCCTAATCAAATCCGGATGAACCCAAAGAACCTCGCCGTTCGGGGCTGTGTGTGGTACGAGTCCTTTCTGGCGTTGTTTGTAAGGATCATCGTTCACCGTCTTCACTGCTGCATTTATTACCGGCTCATGTTGGAACCAGTTCACGGGAACAGAACCGAAGCTGATCGACACTGCATTTGCACCCACTTTTTTCTCCTTAGGTTGCTTCATAGTGATGACCCCAACATCGATTAAATCCTGAATTTTATCCTTGAGGGTGTAGCATGCTTTGGTAGGATGATGCACCGCTCTGTGGAATGCACAATACTTTGGCTCATTGACCCTTTTAGCGTCTTCCTGATCCTGGATCGGAGGCAACTTGATCTTGTTGTTCTCGATAAGGTATATAAAAATTCCAGGAACTTCATCCTCCTTGAACGAATAGACCTTTGGGAATTTCGGCTCCGCGGCCTTTTGCTTCTGGGGCTGTTGCTGCCACCTTGATTGTTGAGGCGCCTTTTGTTGCTGTTGTTGCGGTTGCGCCTGCACTTCGAATGTCTGGTTCGCGTCCACTGCATTCGCTTGTGCCTTTTCCTTACCTTTAGGGACAAAGTTCTGTTGCAGAGCATTATTTGTTATTTGACCTCTTTCCGCTTTCTTCCTTTTAAGGAATCGCTCGGCTCGTTCCCCCCCGCACTTTTAAGTCCTTCCAGGTCTTCGGTGGTGCCATTCCCATAGCTTCGAGGATGTCCAATGAAAGGTTATTGTGACAGGTCTCAAGAATAAAGTCTTCGCTGACCGGATCTCTGCAGTTCATTGCTTTGTTTCGGAATCTCTTCACGAAGTTTTCGACCGTCTCACCACTCTTCTGTTTCTCATCGAATAGTGTACCGATTGAGATTTCTGTGTCATTGTCAAAGAAGTTTGTCAAAAACATGTCTTCCATGTCATCCCAACTGCTGATACTCCCTAGTTTGAGGCGACGGTACCAATCGAAGGCTGCTCCGCGAAGAGTCACAACGAATGACCGCACCATTAAGGGTTCATTCCCAGAGATTATTCCTAAATGAGACTTAAAATATATTAAGTATTGGGTAGGGGAACCCTTTCCATCAAACGGTGTGAAGTTGATTAAATTGAACTTTGCCGGATATGTAATTGATTCCCACTCCCTTGGGTATGGACACGGTATGCCGGACCTCTTCACTTCTTGGGTATTCATCAATGCGTTGATTTTGCTCTCCAAGTCCTTCATCTTCTTATCTTCACTCGTATCTGTCTTCGAGTGGCTTCGGGGAGAAGTAACGTGATCCTCTTTTGCATTATCATCCACGGGACCGCCTCCGTTATCGTTGTTGACAGGAGGGATATTTATGTTGACATTATCCTCTTCCCGTTCATTCTCATCTTGATTCGGATTGTTACGATGACTGGGTCCTCCTTGGTGAGTTGTCAATGCCATGATTTGCTGGTCATGCATCTCTCTCATCTGCTGCATGGCCATCTCCATCTCGAACTTGAAACTTTCCTTCTGCTTATTCAGGACATCTTCAAGCATCTTGGTTACTTGCTCAGCGCTGATCATAAATGACTCATAGGGTTATCCCATGCTCGATGTTGTGTCATCGGACGCTATCGCCGAGTAAGAATCTAAACCAGCATCTGATACCTCCTCTTCCAAAGGAAGTCCCTTTTGCATCCTTTGGTAATTCTTTCGCCTACTGGTCCCTGATCGCAACCGAGTCGTACACCGGGATACTTCAGCAAGCTGATCTAGACTAAAGTGTCGTGTCGATTTCCCTCTGCCGGTCATGTTGACGGACACTTCCAGAAATTCATTATCTTGGTGGACGGGCTTTTTCCTACGGAAACGCCTTGGCTTGGTTTCAGAGGCTCTGGTGGAAATTCTTTCGAACACCGAAACTCTCCTTGGGGTTTTAGAACAGCAGCATTCTGACAATACCGCCTTGATTATGTTGACACACGGACAGTGAGATTCCGTGTCTTGATCGTCTCTCTTACCCGCACTCCCGGCTCTATAGTACAACTCGTCAGTTTGATAACTGGAGCAACCCATAGAGTGCCGGCATGACTTCCCAGGTATGACACCATCATCATCCGACGAATGTGCCTCCCTCTGGGGATATGACGCTTTATTAGTGTTTTCAAAAGTCGCACGTTCAAGTTTACGCTTCTGCGAGCGTGAAAACCTAACGGGCTCTCGAACTTCGACTCGCAATCCAATGCGGTCGGTAACAGGGGTTTTCCCTCTGTTATCTTTCTTAGGGGGATTGGTATGACCCCCAGTCTGGTTTGTCGTTTGTGAACCTTTCAATGGTCCCAATCGCTCCTTGACAGGCGCTTTACCTCGATTTTTGGGTAAAGGACCGAGACGATCCTTCAAAGAAATTCTGGATCTTGCGGGATCCACGTTCTTTCCTGACTCCGTCAGAGGTACGGGGACAGGGGAAACGGGATCTGGATTTGAAGTAGGCTGGACGATAACTCCGTCCACTCTTTTCTCAGGTGCTGGTTTTGTCTTTGGCACCCAAACCCGCTTATGCGTAGGTGGCTTCTTGACCGTGTCTTCTTTCTGCATCTCTTCCGCTTTCTGCAGAAGGACTCGGGCGTGCGCGAGCAATGCACGGCGTTTCTTGATTTGCTCCTCGAGAGTGAAGCGATTCTTCTTGACGCGAACCCATTCGTTTGTCTCCGCCTTAGAGGAGAGGTTGGCGGTTCGCCGTTGTTGCTCTTGGCGCTGCCTTGATTTCAGGTCCTCTGTGTAACGGACCCCGTCCATTGACTCTGCGGCCTTGGCCAATTATCGTGCAAGGCGTTGACGCCGTCTTTGGCGTGCCCTCTTCGACAAAGCTGGAGCACCTTCAGCACTTGTCTTCACGACGGAGGGAAGATCTGGATCTGCAGCTTCAACCACGTTGGACGTCATAGGAACGTCACGGGGAGTAGATGCAGCAACAACGAGGGGATCTCGGCTCTTCGAGTCAGAGGTCCCGCGAGCATTTCTGGAAGAGGAAGTCTTCCCGCGCCTGTTTGGAGAGGCGGATCTGGAGGAGGAGGAAGAGAGGTACTCTTCAAACTTTTGTTGATCGAACTCATATTCGATCTCTTCGTTCACCCGGATCTTGAAGGCCGGTTGCGTCACGACAGCCTCGGCAGCGAGGGTGTTGGCTCCCACTGTGGTCGCCAGCTTGTTTTCGGTAAAAGTTGCCTTCATCATTGATTCCATTAAACTTCAAACGTTACAAATGAATTCGAACAACAAAGAATGAAAGATTACAACTTTTTCGAAAAAAACACAAGATCCGTTCGTCGTCTCTTGCTTGCGTGGGTCTTTGGCCTATGACGGGGACGTCGATATCTGTGGACTACCTGGCAATCAGATCAGGTTCAGAGCTTCGTCGATCCGCGAAGAGATCTAGAAACAGAAGCGCCTATCTCGATAAAAGCGAGATATTTGCTCTTCTTAGAATTATCACAACGGGATAATACTAAGGATTGGATACGTGTGATGTAGATCTGACGGAGAACTCTCTTGCGTTGAAGTACTTAATCACTCTTCAGACCGGCAGGGCTTCGCCAATTCTCCAAAACCCCAGATCTCCAAAAAATGAGGCCTAAGGCTTGTATTTATAGGCTTGAGGGGATAACGGAGCGGTTAAAACACTTAAAGGCCCAAATCTACCTTGGAGACACCCCAGGGTGTCTCAAACTTAGTGCGGACACCCTAGGGTGTCTCAAACTTGGTGCGGACACCCTAGGGTGTCTTAAACTTGGCCGAGACACTCCGTTATGCCTATTTGTCCGCTTTCGCTGTAAATTCTTCGTCCAAACTCGGATTTGAGTGATTCGAAGTGCGTTGGAAAGCCGACAAGGAGTTCTATCAGCTCCGATGGTTGGATTATCCGTAGAATGAATGAGACACGAAGGGCATTGTTCCTTTTGTACACATCGCGGGGCTCTCGATTAGCCCGTACCTTCGTTAGTTCTCGTAGTTCGTTGATTTACTTCAAGCGTTCATCGACATCAATCGAACTCCTGTGAACCAGATAGCGACGTTCATCGTCGTTCCTTAATACTAAGCCGTTCGTGGAGACCTATAGGTAATTTTTGATGCCTACAGTCCCCTGACGGAGTGATGAGAAAATCTCTGTTTCCATATAACAAGATAGAGAAGAGGTCATCTCCTCCTCTTCCGGTGGCCATATTAGCTTGAGTCTTCATTACTCTCCCCCCCCCCTCCCCTCCTCTCTCTCTCTCTCTGGTTCTAAAGACTTGTCTTTTGAGGGGCTATAATGACCAGAGACCAGTTAAGCTTACCTCCGGTGAGAATATATAAAAAGCAAATAAACAAACGTGCGCTGCACTTGACGAACTCGACCTGCTTGATCTTGGCGTCGCCGGCGTAGGAGCCGACAACGATGTTGGAGCCGGGGAGGACCATGTCGGCGGTGACATCGGCACGTGCGAGCCCCGGCGGGATGAAGAGGGTGGCGTCTGAAGAAGTGGGCTCACGTGATTGGATGGGAGATGCCGGCGTAGGCTCTCTCTATTTTCGCCGTCGAATCGCGTTAGGGCTAAGGGGAAGGTTTCGTGGGTGAGATGAGGGCATTTTCGGGAGCCTTTGGAAAATACATGGAGTACATGTATAAAGGTGGGCTTTTGGGTCTGGGCCACAATTTTCACCATTTTTTGGGGCTAAAGGCTAAGGGAGATAATTGGTGGGGCTGGGCACATCCCACTTCTTTTTTTGGGGCCTTGAAACATTTTTCCCTTATTTTAATTTGCCATTGATAACAATAAGCCAGTACACTATTGCAGACTAATTATGTGACTAACCCAATCTAATCCCTATCGTTCGGTAAGCTGTCCTTATCCACGCCTGGATAAACCAATACAATTCATTATCATTCAAACTTAAAAGCTAAGATAAGCATCCGTTCTAGTCTTTAAATTACTACTTCTTTACCCTGAATTAATTAACGTCCATTTGCCAACTAGATTTGGTATTCTATGCAAGGTTTTTCTGTGGATTTAGGGGTTGTTTACTATGAAAAGGACAAAATCGTTGGTAGGATCTCCTTTTTAGTACAGTTTTATAAAAAGCACACAACTGCATGCAAGTGGCACCCTTTTGACTCATTAATTATTTTTTTGTATGCATCAATTTCAACTTTTAATTACAAGAACAAAACTTTAAATGCCGTTGCTTGCCCTGAGATCAACGAGCATTTACATGGATCTTATCCAAAATGTACGTGGGTATGAATGATTAGGGCTCGTTTGTTTGCATTATTTGGAGGGTGAAAGCCTACCAAAGTTCTGACTTTTTCAGAACTTTTGCAGGCTTTCATCCTTCAAAAATTACGTCCAAGCGGGCCCTTATTGATAGCTAGGTAGTAGCGGTAGCTAGCTTCGTTTGCTTAGAAATGATGTAATTAATAGATAAGGCCAACTCGCCTTGATCGCACTAGTTTTTTGGTGCACCCATGCACGCGTGCATAATATAGTATAGTCGTGCATAATAAAAATGCTTTTAAATTATACTTCCTGATACAAATTATGAGATTTCCAATATCAATAAATAAAGATAAAATATTTATGTAATTTAAATGAGAGGAACTAAAATACTCATAGACCAAAACACATTTGATTCTTCTTCTTTCGTAAAGCTTGTCCTAAAAATTCTTGTGGTGTTGAACAGTTTAAGGGAAGTTTATATTTTATTGCATATATATGATTTTTGAATGTGGGCGCATGGGCTAGTGGGTTATTAATTCCAAGAGTTCGGGAGAACTTTTATTAGACTTTTGACAAGTTTGCCCGAAAACTAACTTCCAATGTGTACATATATTTTGAGAGTATTACTGTCTTTTTGAAAATGAAGCTTACGGGTCCAAAAGCCTGGCTTCTCTTGAATATAGAAGATAGGTAGATTATTAGTTTAAATATTTCCGATTAGTTAAAAGGTACTATTCTCTTAGATGCATCATAAGGAAATCACATGGAAAACTTAATCCAAAGAGACTATTTAACATGTCATGATGATATCTCTGCAATGGAAAAAAAACCAATTAATGCTATAACACATTAAATGAAGATACATGTTCAAAATACCAAGAAACTTTGAGATTTACACAAATTATACGTAGCCAAAAATAACAGACAGAAGAGTACTATCAACATTGGCTCAGCAGTTACGAAAAGCATATAGGTATTACTATACAATCAACTAATAAATAACATCAAGGGACCATAATATGATCTACAGCAAGACACAATTTTCCATCAACTAAAACATAGTCCACATTCTCTAGCTACAACACGACTAAGAACTAAAGTGACCTATAAATTAAGAACCTGAAGTTCTGCAGAAAAGTGAGTAAAAAAGTGGAAGATATCACCAATGCCATAGTTGCTGCCACCCGATAAGCAGTGCAGTAAGTATGTGAGCAGAAGGCAGAATCGGTGTCAATAAACTGTATGAAACCATAGGTTAAAAAACTAGCACATAAGGTAAGATGGAGCATAATAATGTCGCCAATTGTCCACACCCAAAGTAGCTGAGGAAGATGTTCTTGCTCCGGAGAATAGATGACATGTATATCGGCAGCTCCCGCACATAAGCTGTATACTATCTGAAAGAATTGTATCCCCACAAATAGTTTGAAGTTCACAGATTGAGTGAAGTCATCCGTGAAGATGATGGTGCAAAGCACAACAAGAGAGAGAAGGCTCTGGATAGCCCGGAAAGTGAATCCTCCACGGGTGCCGACCATGAACCAGAGGTCATCATCCAACATCTGCGTATCAACTGCATCGACCTCTAGAGCCAACATCCGCGTATCAGCTGCATCGAGCTCTAGAGCCAAATCATCGATGCCGGTGTAGGAAATAGTGGACATGTCTATTCAAATGTCATATAAAATATAAATTAAATAAAACATGTAAAGATATATTGTTTGATTTTGTTTTTTTATTGCATGCTAGTTTCTTTTGAGTTTGTTATTCGTTATAGGTTTCGCATAAATCCTAAATGTAATAGTTGAACTTCTGATCAATTTCTAACACTAAAGCTGATGGGAACTATTCAAATGTCCTCGAGAATTGGTCTCATGTATTTAATGCAGCCAGTCCAAACTTATATGAGTGAAGTAATGAGGTACGGCTTTTCTGTAACTAATTTTCGATATTTAAGTCAGGACATACCTCAATTATACTCTATCATTTAAAATAGGCAAAGGCTTTAATGGGAAGACAATGATTTTTTGGTTAGTTTTAAAGGATGGAGGGGATTGACGCGTTAATAAATTTGGATGGATGAGGGGTTTGGACAAAAGGGCTTCATGCCATTATTAGCCCTGGACAGGACTTGCTCCTTATGATTATAGTAGAAAGTGGATTGATTCTCTTTACATTTCTATAGCACTTTCATCAATATTCGATTGATTGGTCCGAGGCCTATCGACAAACAAGATTTGTCTAAGTCATTTCGTTTCTTTTTGTCCAAGTCACTTCCCGAGGTCCCTGACCCATATGTATATATGAACAATGACAGTGACCTTGGTCCATGTTCCTTGCATGAATATATGATTTTATGTGGCTTGCACCTATATACAAAAACAAAGGAATCTGGACTATTCCAAATGTGTAATGAGAAAAAAACTCTTTTGTCGGCCTAGATTAGAAAAAGACCAGCTCCCTTTTATCAGTTCACTCAACCAACCCACACAACTAGGGGTGCCAAACCATATCCGTATCCGAGGAAATATCCGTAACCGTATCCGTTAGGATACGAATATAGTTACTCAAATCTATTACCGATAGGATATGGTTGCGGATATGGTTTTGTAGTGAAATATCTGTATCCGTATCCGAAAATATCCGAATACATATTAGTAATACTCTTACGATAGTTTCGATTCTTAGATTATGGATTTGTGGTTAATTTTGATGATCAAGATGTCTAATCTTAATTTTTCAATCATAATGAACATATTAACGAACTCTTTTTGTATCACATGGCTATATTTTTCTGAATACTATCTAGTTTTCTCATATCCTTCTTGTATCCGCATGGATTTCCAACGTGAAGACATCAAAATTCATTGCAACTATATTCAAAAAATATTTTTTTAATTTCCATCTTCCATATTTGTATAGTACGATTTGCAGTATTCCTCAAATCATATACTACAGAGAGAATAGATAGAGAGGGGAAAGAACCGAGAAATTATAGCAATTGCGGTAAGTGCTCTACAGGAATAGCTAATATATGAGGAGGAAAACCCATTAATTATGAAAACTAAAAATAATACCTTGTTAATTTTGCATATCCTTGTATACACAGCAAGAAAAAAAATAACTCATAAAAAGAAGTCAGTTTTATGTTATTGCTTTCTTGAACCAATAATTATTCAATATTTCTCCTTAAATGCAGTTGAATAATATTTTGAAGTAGTTTCATTGAACCATAGCATGCATGTGAAGAAGCTAAAAAAAATGAGGTACTAGTAGCAGGAGTTTCGTTTAATTATCAATTCATTGATTACTTCTAACATGAAATTTCTAGAACAACTAACTTAACTACTAAGCTAATAGGCTCATGAAACATTACAGGATTAACTATAGTACCCAAGTAAGGGATTAATTAAACAGCAAAAAGAAAAGGGAAAAAAATTGAGATCACGACTTAATTAGCCTAAGAAGCCAAAAGAAGATTTAGTGATTACCTTGGTCACGCAGTCAGATCAATGCCTAAATATCACTGAAAAAGAAGGGGAAAAACCCAAACAAAATTAATGTCAATTCCTAATTAAAATGTTAAGAAAAAAACTTCACATATAATAACGTGAAAAGGGAAAAGACTTTGAAATTATAGAGAAGAGCACATCTGTCCGTCAGATTTTGGCGGCAGCCGATCAGGAAATAAAGAAAAAAGAAAATCAAAAGAGGAGGAGAATGTGTCACCGGCAGAGAGGAGGCGTTCGTGGTGGTGGAGGCGCTGAAGGCAGGTGCAGCTCGTGGAGTTCGTGGTGGTGGAGGCGCTGAGTGCCTTCGAGATTGGCAGAGTTGGAATGAATAGAGAGAGAGAGAGATTCAATGAAGAGGAATGAAGAAGAGGAGAAAACTGCAGGAAGAAGGAAAGAGGGGTGCTTCGGTAGTGCTCCGAAATTAAGCACTTTTCTAATTTTTAAATAGTAGAAAATTCGAAAAATAGGCTGGAAAATGGGAAGGATAATAATGTACTTTTCTCTACTATCTTCAGACCTAATTTGTTTCCAACCTAATTGAATTGATGAATGATATATATAGATTAAAATGAGAGAGTATGACTCTACCTAAATTCTTACTGATACAACAGTAATAGTTAAGGTCTAAATTAAATTTATTAATTAGAGAAGTTGAGGTACTTTTATCAATTAATTAAATATAACTTGAAGAAATAACATGAAATCCAGTTTCACATACCTGTGAAGTTCGTAGGAGAGAATCGACCAGGGATGCTCCTTCCTATTGCTGGGAACACACCAGAAAGCCGCGCTAAAATTATTAAGCTGGAAGATAAAAGAGAGAGTAAGAATACTAGGTATTTTCTAGAATAAATGAAGGGGAAATAGGTCTTTTGGCTTCTAATCCTAAAGGACTATAAATAGTAACACCCTGACTCCCCTCTTTATCTAGTCCAAAATTTTTGGACTATTTGATTTTAATGGACTAAATAGTGTAATTTAATACCCCCCTCCAGAAAATCAAACCAAACATCTCACTATTTAATAATAAAGTCTTATTAAGCCCAAACAATAACCGATCCAAACAAGGTCTCAGAACCTAATTAACATTTATTTTTTATTTGTTATTAACCTTATGTGATTTAATATGTAACACTTATTATTTATTAAATCTTATGTGTTATTATATTGTAAACATTATTACTGAGTTAAAAATAACTATTTTTACCAAGAACTGTGTATTATGTTAATATTTTCGGAATAATATAAGAATTAATTAATTAAAATATTCTATCAAATGACTCATAATTAAGTTAGAATATATTGTTCTAATAAAGTATCGAATTCCCCTCCAAGTTTTTAGTAAGTACACTGCAAAATATAATTTCTGTTATTTATTAATTATTTTAATAAAATATAAATATAACTTTATAATGTAATATGTTTTTAATAAAATATAGTTTATAAAGAGTTCAAATATAATTATCATCTTGTGGTGTAAAGTGGGCAAGCAATGAGAAAGTAATAAGCTTGTTGCTTTCTCTTTGTTGAGGAAAAGGTTAACGGTTCAAAATTTGGAAAGGCTAATTATCAGAAACCCCTTAACTTTGGACGATTTTCAAATAACACCTCCATCATTGGATGATTATTAGATAAAACCCACTACCTTCTAAAATATCAAGAAACCCCTTAAATCTAGGGATCATTAGTTATAAAACTCACTTTAACATTAGTATTTTATAGAAAAATACTTCAACAGTGCAAGTTTTCACATGGGTGGGTAAAATTATGCAGAAAGATAGTGTCTCCAGTGAAAATTGTGGTTCGAACTTTTAGGAGGGTTTTCTAATAAAGTCTTTGAAAGTTAAAAGGGGTTTTTGGATAACCCCTAAGAAATAGGAAAAAAAACATGAAATCAGAAACTCAGTGTTTAGAATTATTGTCGGTTCAATGTAATCCAAGTCCTTCTCATCATGAGAAAAATGCAACACTAAATGAAAACATCCTCCATGGCCAAACTTGAGAATTATGGAGAGGGCATAGTTAAGACAATGTTTCTTACAAACCCTAAAGCTAAGCGAAGTTTCTGATAGAAAGTTATGGGTTCATATTCATCCAAAGTTAATGTATTTCCTAATATTTAGCCTATAATTATATTTGAAAAAGATAGGTAGGATAAGTTATCCCAATTGTAAGCCATACACAACATATTTATGGGTAGTTAATGTTGTTGATATACTCGGAGCCATATAGGGCACAGTATTGCCAAAGACCCCTCCTCTATTATTATTCTAAAAGTGCGAAGAGTGTTATAATATTTTTCCAAAATTGCCGCTCAAAATGCATCTATAATCACTAAAATATCCTCATTCAAATTCTCAATTACTTCATACGAAACAACTATGTCTATTTGACTTCCTACGAGCTTTCTAATTTTTCAATTAAAAAATTAATATGAACATTCCATTATCTTCGAATGTTACATTGGTGGATCGGACTTATAAAATTTACCATGATATTACGAAATCAATTGAAAGCTTTAAGAATAAGGGAAATTTAAAGAAAACTAACACTTTCATAGAAGACTTTCCCTTCTCTCATTACCCAACGACAGATCAAAAATTGAATTGTATTTTGAAAGCCCTGGGCCTGAACTGAAGCAACTGTTACTGCTCCTACAGAGCTTGAGCCGAAATGTGGGCCTTCATAGGCCTCCATCTAGCCTAGGTTCATTCCCACTCTTGGAATCTGGCCTGAAATAGGGTATGTAGGTCCTTCCTAGTTCCTACAATGCGTGGATATTTATGTAAACCTTACCTAACACTGTCTTGTGTCTAAGGTTGGACCGGATCAAAGGTTTAACTAAAATAGGATGTGTAGGCCCTGAAGAGTAATGATAGAACGGAGCTAACCTTTTTTCTAATCTAGGTCGACAAAAGAGTTTTTTTCCCATAACACATTTGGAATAGTCCAGATTCCTCTATCTTTGTATATAGGTGCACCAAGACAAGAAGACAATTACCCCTATGCCCAATAACAAAAAA
>BQKN01015541.1:0-10686 GCA_022839385.1 Asparagus kiusianus | reverse complement strand
ATACGAGGAGGGGCCTTCCCACTCCTACGTGACATAATGCAAAGGTACAGCCCTTCGAATGACCGCTCGTGTATGGTCACATCCCATAATTCAAGGAGCAGTCAAGCTGTCTCTCTCCCATTTAAGGGCTTCTTTTAGCAACCTTAAGGGAGATCGGTTGAGAAAGGAGGATCGATTGATCAAGGAAGAGGGAGAGGAACCTTGAGAAAAAGAGCAATCGAGACCGAGCTCTTTGCAAGATCCTTGCATTGCAGCGCTATTTCCTAGTTCCGAGCCCTGATCACTGATGGACTAGGAGATCCGAACTCTATCAACGCGAGCTTCTACTACGTACTGAAGCTCCTCAGCGACCTCGGTCGGATCGTCCAAGGGAAGCAGACTCGACACGAGCATCGAGCGAAGCATCCTGTAGCCACCAAAAGTCCCCACACTAAACAAAGAGGGCATTCCCTCTGCTTCTGTTGTAAACGCTTGATCATTAGTTTGTAATAAGCTTTCTTATCAATACAAACGAAGTTCCCTGTTCTCGGGAAATCAAATTTACACCCTACAGAAGATGGCGACCACAGTGGGAGCAGCTATTTCTTCAAACGAAATGATGGTGGCTCGGTTCGACGAGGTCGCTGTTGGGATGACTGTGGAGTCCCTAGAGATCGAGTTCGACCAAGCCAAGTACGAAGAGTACTTGTCTTCTTCCTAATCCGGTGGCGATGCGTCCCGCAAGCACCACCGAATCGTGCGCCGAGGCCGACCTCTAACGGCTAAAGCCTCCGCACCTGAGGGTTCTAACCGGGTCTCGTCAGGGGAACCCGCTCCCTCAGAATCGATCAAGGCCAAGCCCGAGATCAAGAGCAAGGGACAAGGATCTGCCAGATGGGTCGCCAAACGGCCCCCGCAGACATTTGTCCCGGAGGGAACACCGGTTCATTCCGGCGTAGACTACACTACCACAGCCAGCGCAGATTCTCTCTCCACCGGAAGAGCTAGCCAACAACGACGGCAGACGCTTGTCAGGCAGGAAGCCCAAACCTCCGCTTCACACAATGGCCCGAATTACCATACTGGCCCGAGAAGCGTTAGACGAGAGGGCAACTTGCTCGACATCGGGAGGCCCTCCAAATCAGGAGCGCCAACCAAGAAGGATGGGGCCACCCGCTCAGGTGGACTTCGCTTCTCAGGTCACATCCCTGACGCGAATAAACCATCCCAAGCGAGCGAGCCTACCAGAATAGGCGAATCCCCGAAGGCTGGCGAGCCTCACCATAACCCTTTGGCGGATAAACGCAAAGGTAAGGAAATAGGCGACACCTCGCAAACCCGCTCGTTCAAACGAAGGGTTGAAACTTGCCTACGTGTTGGAGTTCGCCCAAACACGAAGACTCGCCCGCCAAGGTGAGATCACCTAACTCCAGCACCACAGCGTTCCACCCAGCGTGCACCAAAGAGTACATCCAAAGATCTCTCGTGTACTCACCCGAGCGGTCCTTCCGATGCTCGGGGTTATCACCAACCACCCGCAGAAGATCTCTGAGAATACTTAACTCGCAAACGCACCATACATAAGGTGAATCCTCAGTGCCATTGCGAAAGGCTCATCCACACGGTACTCGCCAACTGCCAATGCATAGGAATGGCGAAGCCTTCGATGTTTGAGAGACTTTCTCAACAACCTTCTCGACCGAAGCCCTCCCGTCGAAAACATCGTCACCAAAAAGGACGCGCTGTCGACGACCTAGAACTCCCGTCCGCTACAATCAACATGACGGACAAGGGTAAGGCGGTACTCTCCGACTCTCCGGATTCGGACTCCGTCCTAAGGCCTAACCCTCGGTTCGCCTGACACCGGTAAGAGGGCGTATACCAGCGTACCCGTAGTCGCAGAGGGACAAGCATCGGGTTTGATTACTCCGACTTAGCCCCTCCCTCCTGCGGCGAAGACGAGGTTCACTCGGTGGTGTCCACGTCTCAAACCTCACACTCAAGTCAGGACGCGAGGGCAAGGGTGCACATGACTGAACTCACCCATGACCAGACGGTCACCTAGAAGCTCAAAGAGCAACAGGCGACCATAGATTCCCTAAGGGAGATGATGGAACAACTTCTGAACAAAAAGAAGAAGAAGAAGAGAACCCAACGTCCCTTACCCCGGTGAACAGGAGATAAAGAGTGGGTACCTCCTCACCGTCCAGTGACTGAGACGAAAGATAATAGTAATCCACAATCCGATTACTCTTCCAAGAAGTCACTGGGAACGTCGCATACAGGGGGTAGCACCCGCGACAAAAGGCTCGACGAGTTCCAAAACCAACTCAACGCACTCAAGCTTCAGCAGAACATGAACAAGCTGGGGGTGGTCTGACCCTACCATGTCGAATGGGATACAGTCCCCTACCCGGTGAAGTTCAAGCCAATTAGCTTGGTGCAGTTTGACGGCAAGGGCTCGCCCTTGCAACATATTTACTATTTCATAGCACAGACTGGATTCCTCACGGAGAACGACGCCATTCTCACTCGGCTGTTCATAGGCACCCTCAAGGGGGTGGCCTTTGAATGGTTCCGCAAACTAGAACTTGGCTCTATTAAGTCGTGGGCCGATCTTGAAAGGCTCTTCCTTGCCTGCTTCTTCGACAACGACACCGAGGTGTCAATGGCCACCCTCCTCGCCGAAAAGCAACGAAAATCAGAGTCAGTCAACGATTTTGTGAAGAGGTTCCGCAACCGATCTGTCCACTGTCAGGACCAACTTTCCGAATCCACGCTAATCGAGATGTGTCGTAATAACCTCTCGATCCACGTCCTATCCAAGGTGAACGCGGTAGAAACCCGGACATGGAAAGAGCTTGTTCGTCAAGGCGAGCAAGTAGAAAACATGATCAAAAGGCTCGAGGCCGAAGAGCCACAGCCTAAGAAAGGAGCTGCAGAACTAGCCGCGCCAAAGAATCCCCCTCGGTCCAGAGGAAAAGAGATTATGGCCGTTGACTCTGCCCTAGCGCCGAAGGCTGCTCAGAAGCCGAAGCCTAGATAATTTGAGCAACGCCCCCCGCGGCAATATGACTTCAAAGAGGATCAGGTGGTGGCGACGTTCGACACTCTGCTCAAGAGTGGACGAATTAAATTGTCAGAAGCCGCAAAACCTGAGGAGGTGGACAAAACCACTGATCCGAGTTATTATGCCTACCACAGATTCTTGGGCCACCACACGACTAAGTGTTACGTCCTCTAGGATAAGCTCCAAGCCCTCTACGACGCGGGGGTCCTAAAGAAGGAGAAGGTCCAAAAGCAGGTGACCACGAACATGATCACCTTAAGCTTTGGAACAAATCTCCCAGAGGTCCAAGTGCCTGCGGGAATAATTCCTATTCCCAAGGCCATCTTGAAGATCACCAACGACGACCCTCACAACCTGCGGGGGAAGGGTTTAGTCCCGCAGACTCTGCCATCGAGGCAGATTATGTGGGTCCACCCAGACCTCCTCGACGACGAGCAATGGACTGCAAGACCTTCGAAGGAGGCCAAGGGAAAACATTGCAACGTTATCTCTGCCATCCCAGATAGAGACAACACAGCGATAGCCACCCTGACTGATTCTGAGGAGGACACCAACTTCTTTGCCACGAGAGCTGGGAAGGAATTTGCGAAGGAATATCCCACGAAGGCGGAGAATCCGGCGGGACTTCCTGTGAGGCTGGCCGCGACAACCCCTGCCAATTCGGACGGACCAAGCTCAAGCCGCCAACCTTTCCGGTTTAACGTGATTGTGCAGCTAAAAAGGATCCCTGCGCGAATTACCATGTATGACCTCCTCCGGTTATCCAGGTCTACACGGGAGGCCCTGCAAGAGGCGTTGGACGACTCAGAGGCGTTCTCCACTCATTTCTCGAAGGAGACAGAGTTAGAACAAGAATGTGCGGTCTGTTGCCAAGTCTCCGAGAGACGGGTCCCGTGCATCACTTTCACTCCTGAGGACATGCTCATCAAGAGCACGTCTCATGATCGACCACTGTACTTCACGGGATATGTCGGTTCGTCGAAGGTGGATCGAATTCAGGTTGACCCGGGCTCTACGCTAAGAATCATGCCCTTTAAGTTGATCAAACACCTAGGGATACCGCCAAAACGTCTGTCCTCGACCACCACAACCATTTTTAGCTTTAACGCCACGGGGACACGGCCGTTGGGCAAGATCTGCCTGAAATGTCGAATACACGACATGAAGACGGAGGTGACCTGCTACGTCATCGATGCTGAGCCCTCCTACAACGTGCTCTTAGGACGCCCGTGGATCCATGGCAACCGAATATTCCCATCCACCCTTCACCAATGCCTTAAGTACGTGGACGATTACGAGCGAGTAAAGATGGTAGTGGCTGACAAGCACCCCTTCAAAGGCGTCGAAAACTACTTCACGGATTCTCTGCTGTATCAAGACCCCGACGAGCCACCAGCAGAGGAGCTGGAGAGTGGCAACGAGGCAGACAGCGAGCCCGAGTACGGCGATAGTCTAATCCTGAACGACTTCAAGTCAATTGTAATCAGTTACGAGAGTCACAATGTAACCAATGCTGTTCAGGCAGAGGAAATTATCATGAATGAGAAATCCGACTTTGCTTATTTGTCGTCTTGCTCCACGTCCGAGGATGATGCGCCTAACGACCTATGGTCAAAACTCTACAGTGATCCTTCCCTACACTTGCCAATATGCTCGTCATACGTCGCCAAAGCACAACCGATCAAATCATCACAAGCTGTGTTCGTCGTGCCAGCCCGAAATAATTATCAAAAAGATATTATCTTCGGTCGAATTGATCATCCCCTACGCACGCTATGGGACGAGTCTGAAGACGAAGACCCAGCACCCTAGTTTTCGCAATACAGTCGAATTGTGAAACGCATGATGAGTGACATGGGGTATGACCTCACTCGTTTAGAGGGTCTGAATTATGGCTGAGGACGCAAGACGGTCATCCGACCCGCTTACGTACCTAAAGGGAAACCCTCAAATTACTTCAACAGGACTAGGAGGGGCTTAGGCTACTCCTCCTCCTCGTCGGATTTGTGTTTTTACGTCAACAAAGATTCCGACTATGCATGTTCAGGGGATCAATCGTCAACAACCTTGGCATGGGACTCAGATGTCAGCGTAAGGGATCTGTTCGATAACCTCACAGTCAACATGGCTACAATGGATCCCGCCGAAATGGCAGCAGATGAACAACTTCCACTCTATGACGAGACATGGGATCGCCATGTTAATGCCCAGTGGAACCATCGTTTTGAGCAACATGAACCGCCGACTGAGGACGAGGTCCTCTAAGTGAACATGGGTAGTGAGGCGAATCCCAAGCCCATATTCATCAGCGACAGTTTGCCTCCCCAGGAGAAAGAAGATCTCATTGCCCTCATACGGGAGTATATTAACGTCTTCGTGTGGAATTATGAGGACATGCCCGGCCTGGATCCGCGGGTCGCTACACATCGCCTTAACATCGGCTCAGACGCCAAACCAGTCAAGTAACAGCAGAGGTGGTTTTGCCCCTCAGATCATGGAGGCAATAGAGGCCGAAGTGAAGAAACTGATTGAATTCGAATTCATCAGGGAAGAATAACAACCCGACTGGGTGACAAATATTATTCCGGTCTTGAAGAAAAACGGTAAGATCCGCATTTGTATTGACTTTAGGGACCTCAACGCTGCGTGCCCTAAAGACGAATTTCCCCTGCCCATCATGGATGTCATCATTAACAACACGTGCGGATTCGAGAGGATGTCCTTCATGGACGGTTTCTCGGGATACAATCAAATCAAAATGCACCCCGAGGACGAGAAACACACTTCGTTCAGAACTCCTATGGGGGTGTACTGCTACACCGTTATGCCCTTCGGACTTAAGAACGCCGGCGTAACCTATCAACGCGCCATGAGTATGATCTTTCAAGATCATCTGCGGAAGACGGTCGAATGCTACGTAGACGATCTGGTCGTGAAGAGTCACCGTAAGGAGGACCACCTCCAAGACTTGAGGGCGATGTTCGAACGTATGAGGACTCATCAATTCAAGATGAATCCTACTAAGTCATTCTTAAGGATGTCTAACGGCAAGTTCCTCGTGTTCGTCGTCACGACGAGAGGAATCCGGATCGACCCAGACAAGGTGCGAGCTATTCAAGAGCTCCAACCGCCCCGAAATCTTAAAGAGTTAAGAGGCCTTCAAGGGTGATTGGCTTACATCCGAAGGTTCATCTCAAATCTTTCGGGCAAATGTCAACCCTTCTCCAAGTTAATGAAGAAAGGTACTTCCTTCGTGTGGGACGAACCGTGCCAAAAGGCCTTCGAGGAAATCAAGACTTATCTCTTGAACATGCCTGTCCTTACGGCGCCAATCTCAGGAAGGCCATTCCTTATATATATACGGGCCATGGAACATTCTCTAGGCGCCCTCTTGGCACAAAACGACAATGCGGGCCACGAACAAAGCATCTATTACTTGAGCAGAACCTTTCAAGGCACCGAACAGCGGTAGCCGATGATCGAAAAGGAGTGCTTGGCCTTAGTGTTCGCCATCCAAAAGATGCGGCACTACCTGGTTGGCCAAACAATCCATGTCATCTCCCGGATGAACCCCATTCGGGTCTTCATGACACAACCTGCAGTGCTGAATTGGCGTCTAGCCAGGTGGGCACTTCTGCTCTTTCAATATGACATACACTTCATGCTACAAAAATCAGTCAAGGGACAGGCCATCTGCGATCTCATGGCTAGTCACCCGCTGGGGGCAAAGACCGACCTATTTGAAGATCTACCAGATGAACTCCCCGAAGCCCATGTGACCTCATCACCGGAGGGGTGGCATATGTTCTTCGACGGCGCGTCTCGTGCAGGCACAAGCGGCTCCATTATTGCGGGAGTGGGGTTGGTCCTCACCTCCCCGCTTAGCCACGTGTTACCCCGAGCCTTTTCTTTAACAAAACCGGGCACCAACAACGTGGCTGAATACAACGCGTTGCTCATAGGGCTTGAGTTGGCCAGAGAGTTAGGGATAAAGCATCTGGAAGCTTACGGCGACTTGCAACTCATCGTTAAGCAAATGACTGGCAAATATGAAGTCAGGAACGACGATCTCATCCCGCTCCACAAAGCGGCTATCAAACTATTGGGGTCATTCGAAAGTTTCTGCATTGAGCATGTGCTCCGTTCCAAAAACACACATGCAGACGCCCTTGCGTCCTTGGCGGCTAATTTGGCACAGCCCTTAGGAACGACCCAGCGGGTCACAGTCGCCAGCCGAAGACTCTTTCGGCTAAAAGACGTCCCAGAGGCAAACGCCACCCATCAAACCCCGGATCAGCCCGATCAGGAGGATTGGCATCTCCTGATCATCGATTATGTTCTGCACGACATGTTGCCCAAGGACGTAAAGGAGCAAGATTCTATCCGACGACGTGCCTCGAGGTTCTACTATGATTCGACCACCAAGACGCTATATCGGAGGTCATACGACGGCCTATTGCTTCGATGTCTTTCAAAGGCAGAGGCACAAGAGGCCCTACTCGAGGCCCATGACGGCACTTGCAGAGCTCATCAGCCGGGGCCTAAGCTTTGGGATCGTCTGCGGAGGATAGGCTACTTTTGGCCTGGAATGGTTAGCGACGCGGTCGCTTAAGCGAAGCGCTGCTACGAATGCCAAATCCACGCCAACTATATGCACCAACCTCCTGAAGATCTGCACCCGACGAGAGCGTCGTGGCCCTTCGAAGCATAGGGAATGGACATAGTCGGACCAATATCCCCGCCATCGGCGAAAGGCCATCGCTTCATCCTTGCGATCACCGACTACTTCTCCAAGTGGACCGAAGCCGTCCCCTTGAGAGAAGTCAAGACCAATGACGTGATCAAATTCATCAAACACCATGTCATATACTGATACGGCGTGCCCCGACGTATCATTCATGACAACGGCACGCAGTTCGTTAGCCACGCATTCACTAGGTTTTGCGACAAGTTCCGAATATAAAACCTGTCATCCACGGCCTATAACCCTTCGGCGAATGGTTTGGCCGAGGCCTTCAAAAAATGATCATCAAGATTTTGACCAAGCTAACTTCCACTAGCAAACGCGATTGGAATGAAAAGCTAGGCGAAAGCTTATGGGCGTATCGCACAACGGTTCGCACACCGACTGGCAATACGCCCTATTCATTGGTATACGGTTGTGAAGCCGTGTTTCCTTTAGAGATTCAGATCCTATCCCTCCGAGTCGCCCTAGCAGCAGGGATGACGGTGGAAGATAATCACCAACGACGACTCGCGGAACTTGAAGCGTTGGACGACAAGCGACTAGAAGCTCAACAGCACATTGAGTTCTATCAAGCCCGAATGGCCAAGGCTTTTGACAAGAAAGTCAAGCGCCGAGCCTTCAAGGAGGGAGAACTGGTACTGGCCGTTCACCAACCGATGATCCTCACCTCTAAGAAGAAGGGAAAATTTCAGCACAAATGGGAAGGACCATTCGTGATAGAGACAGTCTATTCAAATGGAGCTTATCGCCTTGTCAAGCCGAATGGCGATAAAGTCATGATGCCCATCAACGGCAAATATCTGAAGAAGTACTACCCTTAGTTCTTCTTCCTAAACTCCCATGAGTGCATGAGTCTAAACTGGTCCTTACATCCTCCAACTGGCAAAAGAGGTTAAACTATGCCCTACGCTTCCACTTCTGGGACCAAGTTCCCAGTACAGGCGGGCCTAACAGTTTAAGCGAATTCCATTTCTCGCGCTGGGTCCCCAGTTCAGGCGAACCACTCAAACCAAGCGAGACTAGCATTTCAGGTGGGCTGCATCAAACAGCCCACTTGGTCAAACCTTTAAATAGTTAGGACCAGAGCCACAATCCCCCGCCAATCCTCTTCAATAGGATGGCGGGACCCCCACTGTCACTTTCAACAAAATCAACTTACCAATCCTCCTCAAAAGGATGGTAGGTCCTCAAAGTCGTTCCAATCACGACCATTCCTGTCACGTTAATGAACACCTCGGACAAAATTAACTTACCAATTCTCCTCGAAAGGAGAGTAGGTCCCCATAGTTGCTCCAATCGCGACAAAACACCATCAGGTTAATAATCACCTCGGATGGCTGGCGCCGCTATCCCTGCGGATTGCATAGCCTAAGTAATGACTCACCATGCGACGTGTTATTACTTTGGTCGATAGTCACACTCCTACGTTCCTGAACTATTGGGCCTATTCCAGATATCCTAACATTCTGTTAGGGTGACTGATGGGTAGCAGCCTACCACGCGATGGCTCCTACAACGATTGATCGTCATATTCCTACATCCCTGAACGACTCGATTATCACCTGTGTTGTCGCCCTCACGGGCGACGACAGCTATCAAGAGCGGCTCGACAGACGTCACGCCCGACGGTGCCTCCAAACGACAACCCACCGAGTAGCGGTCAAAGATTGGAGACATCGGTTGATCGCAGGCACGAGAAACCGTACCTGATCTAGGGCTAAGTGTTACCCTTTTGGTCCTACCGGAGCTGCAACGCGAAGGTCAGGATCGACCCGACCCCACATCGCAGACAGCCAAAAGCAGAGGAAAGGCCAAATGGCCAAGTCCAAGGCATGAGCAGCCCTACCCAAATGATAAATAGCGCAGGCGGGCTAAACTTGAAAACGAAACGAGCCAAGCATGTATCCACACCAGAGAATAAAAAAAGAAAAGGAAATGGTGCATGCAAAACAGAGAATAAACAAAGCAAGGAGCCACTACGGGCCAAAATTACATACATAAAGTTTAAAGTTATGATGCAACCCGCATCAACCGAATTACAAAAAGGGAACTTAAACAGGGTGAGCGTTACAGGAACTTCAGCAAGCTAAAAGCAGCGATCTTGTCCTTGACAGCCGCAAGATCCGCCTCACGCTGGATCCTCGCCTTCTCCTTTTTCTCCTGCTGTAGCATGGCAAAGGCTACCTCGCCGTCTTCTTCCTCCTGGCGAAGAAGTTGGAGAGCCCTGTCCACCGCTCTGGTAGCCTGGCTGAGCCTCCTCACCTCACGCTCATGCTCCCGCAGCCTTGCCTCGCCGCGGAGAGAACCGGCATCCTCGAAAAAGGCAGCGTCCAAGTAGGCATCCATCCGGTCCAGCACCGCTTGGTGCTGCTTACGCAGACGCTTTAGCTCGACCTCCTTCGCCTGAATCCGCTTCTTCCGCTCCTCACGTTCGAACAAGAGGCACAGCGAGAGGGGCGGTGGCACGTCAGAAGGATCGTCGTACGCCAACTCCTCGAGGCGGTACATCCACGCCTCCACGCGGAGAAGTTCCCGCTCACACCGCCGTGCGAGCAAGGTACCGCTGTAGGCGTATAAAATTGCCTATAGGCCCCTTAGTATAGCTCGGCACGATAATTCAACAAATCAACGGACGGTCGAGCGACGAGGTGATGAGGCACACAAGCAACGGAATGCGTTCGCATGTGGGACTAATCCAACGGTTCGGGAAGTCAACGAGTCGTCCAACCATAAAACGGATTCGAACTCAAACACCGAAGCGGATTTACTGCCAAATAAAGACCCGGACCATCAAATCAAATTCCGAACAAATCAAACGAAGAACCGGAAGATGGAAAAATACAAAAAACACCCCAAGGGGGCTCGGTAAAAACCGAGCCACCTCAGGGTG
>BQKN01015531.1:0-21314 GCA_022839385.1 Asparagus kiusianus | reverse complement strand
ATATCATCCATTGGATCTAGATGAATCCAATGGCTAGGAGTCAGTCAAACAGTCAACAGAACATACATTAATTACATGCATTAATTACCTCAACGAACGCAAATGTGGATTCTGTGCAGTGAATCTGGATTCACTGTAGTGAAAAACGTGTTCGTTGAGGTAATGAATCTGGATTCACTGCAGTGAATCTGGATTCACTGCAGTGAATGATGTGTTTGTTAAGGTAATAAATCTGGGTTCACTGTAGTGAATTTGGATTCACTGCGTTGATGTAATTAATGCATGTGTTTAATGATGTAATTAATGCATGTGTTTGTTGACTGTTTGATTGAATTCTAGCTATTGGATGAAGGAGGTTTTTAGTTTTTAGGCTAAGGAGGTTGTTATTAGAACCTCTCCTTATATATAGTGTAGTCGTATAAAACTGCTTATAGGTCCTTTAACACAGCTCGGCACGATAATTCAACAAAACCAACGAACCATCGGGCGATGTATCCAAGCATGATCGTTCCATCACAACATCAAAGCTAAGTAAGATACGACGAAACAGATTAACGAAGCGACGAGGTTAAACACCGAAGCGGATTTACTGCTAAATCAGGATCCGGACTGCCAAATCAGGGTCCAGATCGACAAATCAGAGTTCGGATAAACCACGAAACCGGAAAACGACGTAAAAAACCAACATTTGGAGGACTCGGCCAAAACCGAGCCACCTCTAGGTGGCTCGACCGAGCCACCAAAAGGTGGCTCGGTGGCCGAGCCACCAAGGTGGCCTAGCCACCTGGGCCAAAGCCCAGTTCTGAGTGCCTATAAATAGGCTTGGTGGCTCATTGTTTTGGAGGTTGGAATTTTTTGAGGCGAAGCTCTGCTGGATTGAGATCTAAACCTCGGAGTTTTGAAGCTTTGAAGACTTGAACTTTTAGATCTTGTTCTTGACGATCATCCACACCAAACAAGGCAGGAGTTCGAGAGAGATCAGATCTGAGATCTACACGGCTACCCTCCGGATCAAAACTTGGTTTTTGATCCCGAGAAGAGTATCGATTTTGCTTGGTCGATCTCGATTACTTCGGGCGATTATTTCCTTTGTGAACTAATCCCCCCGGCTATTATTTCCTTTGCAAGATAATACCCATCATACCGTATAGATCTGACCGGATCTAGATCGCGCGGTGGTCCACGGATTAACCCCGGCGCAGGCGAAGAACCCACACAAGCAAGAGACCGCAAAACAGGATCTTGCGATTTGTTCCACAAAAAAAAAAGGAAAGTTGTAATCTTTTTATTTTTCTTTGAACTTGTTGTAAACGGATCTTATAAAAAGACCGGATCTTTTGTAACCGAAAAACAGTTGCTTAAGGAGATAATGACTTCAATGAAAACAACAATTTTTCCCGCGAACAATCTGGCGACCACAGTGGGAGCCACCAATCTCGCTGCCGAGATCGTTGCGCCGTAGCCGCGGATCTCAATCCCGGTCGAGGAGGAGGTCGAGTATGAATTCGACCAACAAAAGTTCGAGGAGTATATGTCATCCTCGTCCGGATCCACCTCCCCTCGCAAGTCTAAGAAATATCTGAAGTTCTCCTCTAGGAGAAAAGTCCGTTGGTGTGAAGAAGTAGAGAATACCAACGAAGATCTCACCCCGATTGATGCCGAAGTTGCATCGGGTGAAATTCCACCAACCTCCAACCAGGTCAGATCTATTCTGGCCAACTCTTCCGTCGCTGAAGGCGTAGCGACTCTTTCAAAGAGAGCCCGCCAGAGACGACGTCAACGCCTGGCGCGGCAATTCGCAAAGGCGATGGAGTCCACCGACGGAATCCGCTACGACGCGAATTTGAAGAACAGGAGAGGCAGACAGCCTCAACAACCGATGAATGGCAGCTCCTCCAAGCCGCCAACGAATGAATGGATCCGTGTCAAACAGAATCGTTCGACACTGGATAAGCGCATTCGCAAGCGCCGCGCACTATCGGCGTAGGCACGGGCTAAAGTTCAAGAAGCCCGCAGAAGACTGCAGAAGGAGGTGGCCAAAAAGTCGCCACCAACCCGCCAAGTATGGAGGCCAAAGTCTGAAGTGGCGATTCAGGCTAAGGAACAACCATTGCAGCCTTCAACAAAGGTTCAACCTTCAGCGAACCAACCTAAGTCGCCGATAATCCCCATAGCTGCTCCGGGAGATCCCACAGGACTATCCCGAAGAAGGAAGTCAGTTTTGGAGCGCCTCGGTCCACTTCCTGATGAGCGATGCAAAGCTCCAATTCAAGAACGTTTGGGCCTAATAAAGAAGCCCCGAACGACTCAACATGCTTGGGATCACCCCTACCCTCAACATGACAAGGAGTTCAGGTCAACTGCGTGCACCAGTTTGTGCATTAAAGTCCAAGAGCCCACCGAGAACTTACGCGCAGAAAGGCGCGTGTCGAGACGCATGACTCTTGAAAACCCAAAGAAGGCAATTCGCCCTCAGAAGAAAACGTTGTCGTCTGATGATGATAGCGTTATACCTGAGAAGTCGTGCCAACACATGATAGGTTACTCCGACCTTCAAACCGACGAGTTGTACTATCGTGTTGGGGGTACGAGTAAAACCAGGAAAAGGAGTCCTCGAAAACTAGAAACTCAGTGCCCCTGTTCCAAACTCATTTGAGCAGTATTGTCTGAGTGCAATTGCATCAAGATAGTCCCCGAAAGAACTTCGGTTTTCGAAAGGCTCAGTACCGAAACGCCAAAACCAAGGCCTAGGCGTTTCCGACGAAGAAGAACGGTAGTCGAAGATGGAGAATTTCCAAGGGTCACCACTAATATGACCAGCAAAGGGACATCGACACGGGATAATCCCGAGTCGATTCCGAAAGCACCCTAGCGTGTAACCCGTCTGCAGTCTGGAGCCATCATACGAGCAACTTATGGTAGGATTCGGACAAGATTACCGTCAGAAGATGAAGAATCGGATGCCGGCTCTGCGGTCGTATCAGATAATACAATATCCAGCGAGGGACAACCCCGCGAGGCACTTATGATAAGTGCGGAACAAGTGGCCAAGATGCTCGAAGAAGCCATGGCCAAACAACAGGAGAGCTTCAGGTTCGAAATGCAGATGGCCATGCAGAATATGAGAGAAATGCATGACCAACAAATCCAAGTATTAACAAACCGGCAAGGCGAACCAAGTCGTCATAACCAGGTTAATCAGGAAGATGAGGACGCACATGCGGATGAAGCTCACAATGCCAATAATCCTCCCGTCAATGCAGGGGGTGGTAACGAGAATGCCAACGAAAATACAGGTGAAAATTTGAAGATTAAAAACCTCAAGAGCAAAATCAATACATTGATTTTCGCTCAAGAGATGAAGAAGACGGGCATTCCTTGTCCATACCCAAGAGAATGGGAATCAATCCCGTATCCGGCGAAGTTCAATCTAATTAACTTCACGCCGTTTGATGGGAAGGGTTCACCCACTCAGCATTTGATTTACTTCAAATCAAACTTAGGGGTTATTTCTGGTAATGAGCCTCTGATGGTACGGTCCTTCGTTAGCACTCTTCGTGGAGCCGCCTTCGATTGGTATCACCGCCTCAAGCCAGGAAGCGTGAATAGCTGGGACGACATGGAGACTAAATTCCTCACCAACTTCTTCGACGACGACACCGAGATATCCATCGGGTCGTTGCTTGATGAGAAACAGAAAGACGAGGAATTAGTTGATACCTTCGTCAAAAGGTTTCGGAACAAGGCAATGAACTGTCGGGACCCGATCACTGAGGAATTCATTCTCCAGACTTGCCACAACAACCTCACATTGGATGTGTTAGAAGCAATGGGGATAGCACCGTCCAAAACATGGAAGGATTTGAAGGTCCGAGGAGAGCAAGCCGAGCGATTCCTCAGAAGGAAGAAGGCGGAGAGAGGCCAACAGGCGACGAATGCTCCAACACAGAATTTCAACCCACGAGGGAAATGTAAGGCACATGCTAATGCAGTTGATGCTAATCAAACTTTCAAATTGCAACCTCAGCAACAGCCACAGCAACAAGCACCACAACAATCGCAGTCGCAATGGCGACAACGGCCTCAGAAGCAAAAATCTTCGGAGCCAAGATTTCCTAAAGTTTACTCCTTCAAAGATGATGAAGTTCCCGTCATCTTTAAGTACTTGTTGGAGAATAACAAAATCCAACTACCGGCGATCGTGGATCAAGAAGGAGCCAGCAAAGTGATGGATCCGAAGTATTGCGCATACCATAGAGCGGTCCATCACCCTACAAGGTCATGTTACCATCTCAAGGATAAAATCCAGGCGTTGATTGATGTAGGTGTCATAACCCCGAAGCCGTCCAAGAATGTAGGAGCAAATGCAGTATCAATTAGCTTTAGATCAGTGCCCACAACATGGTTTAAACCAGAACGCATCTCCAAAGTAGGAATGAAGACAGTAAACGACGACCCATACGGATAGCGCCAAAAAGGACTTGTGCCACACACAGCCCCAAACGGCGAAATCCTCTGGGTCCATCCTGATCTTATTGAAGACGAGCAGTGGGCGATTTCCTCGACCAGAAAGGGTAAAAGCAAGTCCTGCAATGCTACTTCCGCGATCTTCGAAGAGGATGGTGATGAAGCTCCTACCTTCCCGCTCTCCGAAGAAGAACAAGAAGTTTTTGCCACTAGAAGCGGAAACCACTATCACTTCAACTATCCATCACCTAGTGATCAGGTAGCTGAGCAGGGGGTGACTAAACGGGGACCAGCCAAAACTCTCACGGAACTAGGGGTGATTGCGGCTCTTAGACCGGTTAAAGAAACTCGACGACAGCCGGTTGACAAACAGAAAGAAAAGAGGCACCAAGAGGTGCAGAATCCGAAGCAGTCTCGTTTCAATCGTCCGATTGGAAGAGATAAACCGGAGAGCTCGAACACTCCGCGCATCTTCGATATCATGGCTCAACTGGCTAACATTCCAGCACGGATAACATTGTATGAGTTGCTACGGTTGTCTAAAGAAACCAGGGAAGCCTTGCAAGAAGCCTTGGCCAATTCAGAAGTGTTCCTTACTCAGATTAAGCCGATACCCGAAGAGCCAGAACTATTAATTCAACACTGTAATATAGAGGCTAAAAACCTTCCCTGCATTACCTTCACCAAAGAGGATATGCAGACGAAGAATTCGAACCATGATCGACCCCTATATTTCATCGGGTACATTGGCTCCAGCGAAGTCAATCGAATCCAAGTGGATCCGGGTTCCGATGTGAGTATTATGCCGCTTCGTTTGATGCATAGCCTCGGCATTCCAGTTAGTAAGTTGGCATCCATAAGTACTGCTATCTATGGATTCAACACTAGCGGGTCAAGACCCTTGGGCAAGATGCGGATAAAATGTCAAATGGGTGATTTGAAGACGGAAGTCACATGTTATGTGATTGATGCCGAGACTTCATATAACTTACTATTGGGTCGACCTTGGATCCATAGTAACGTTATAATTCCCTCCACTCTCCATCAGTGTTTGAAATATGTCGAAACTGATGGTAAGGTCAGGACGGTGGTCGCGGATAAGCAACCATTCAAAGGGTTTGAGAATTATTTCACAGATTCTCTCCTTTATGGTAACGAATCCGATACTAAACCATCGGCCCAGGGCAAGGACAGCGGAGAAGAAGCTGATACCGAAGCCGGATTTGATTACGATGGAGGTTTTGTTTTAAACGACATTGTACCCTTAGTAATCAATCTTGACGATGAACAATCGTCAGATGGTAGTTGTAACTGGCAACTTGCCAATAATGAAATAAATGATGATTTAGAGTACTCACTGTCTCTTGATGATGCGATAAAGGGATTGTATGATAATCCCAATTTATATATGCCGCTTCGATCGTCCTATATAACAAAGAAACACTTCCAACATTCATTCGGAACAACCCTGATCGTTCCTATCAAAATAGGAGGCGAAAAGGAAGTGATTTATGGTAAAGGAGAGAGTTTTCCATTACCTGATCATTTCTTAAGGGAAGATGAGAATGATGACAAACCTGGTCGACATTTATCTAAGTATAGTCTGGAAGCGCGCAAGCTCATTGTAGGCGTATAAAATTGCCTATAGGTCCCTTAGCATGGCTCGGCACGATGATTCGACAAATCAACGGGCGTTCGAGCGACGAGGCGATGAGGCACGCAAGCAACGGAATACGTTCGCGTGTGGAACCAATCCAACGATTCAGAAAGTTAACGAGTCGTCCAATACAAAACGGACTTGAACTCAAACACCGAGACGGATTTACTACCAAATGAAGACTCGGGCTATCAAATCAAGACCCGAACAAATCAAACGAACAACCGAATCACGGACATAACCGAAAGACGGGAAAACAATGAAACGGAACACACCCGGGGGACTCGGCCCAAAACCGAACCAACCCGGGGTGGCTCGGCCCACGCCGAGCCACCCCAGGGTGGCTCGGTGGCTGAGCCACCCCAGGGTGACTCGGCTAAGGCCGAGCCACCCTAGGGTGGCTCGGCCAAAGCCGAGCCACCCTGAGGTGGCCCGACTTCCCCCCTCTCTCTTGTGCACAAATGCACAGTTCAGAGAGGCTATAAATAGGGGGGGTGGTTGTTCATTTGAGAGGACTTTTTCTGAACTTCTGAAGAGCCAAAACTCTGCCGGATTGTCACCTCAACTCGGATTTGTGAAGGCTTGGAGACTTGGACCCTTGGATTCAGTTCTTGGCGAGCACCCGCAACAAACAAGGCAGGAGTTCGAAGAGGCTAATCCTCAGATCTACGTTGTTCTACTCCGGATCTAAGCTTGGTTCTTAGATCCCGAGATTCGAGCGGTCGTTTCCTTGGTGAAACGATCCCTCCCGGCTATTATCTCCTTGGTGGGATAATACCCGTTATACCACGTAGATCTGTTTGGATCGAGATTGCACGGTGGTCCACGGTAATCAACCCCGGCACAGGCAAACAACCCACAAAGCGAGTGACCGCAAAACAGGAGCTCGCGATCTGTTCGTTAAATAAGGAAAGTTGTAATTTTTCTTTATTTGTTTTGAATTTCGTTGTAACCGGCTCTTATAAAAAGACCGGATCTTTGTAAACGCAAAAAGTTGTTAACATTGAGTGTAATGAGTTCGTCAATGAAGAAGAATTTGATTTTTCCCGCGAACAATCTGGCGACCACAGTGGGAGCCACTGATCTCGCTGCCGAGATCGGAGTGTCGCAGCCGCGGATCTCGATCCCGGTCATGGAGGAGGTCGAGTATGAATTCGACCAGCAAAAGTACGAGGAGTACGTGTCCTCGTCCGGATCTACCTCCTCCCCCAAGTCCAAGAAGTACCAGAAGTTCTCCTCTAGGAGAAAAGTCCGTTGGTGCGATGAAGTCGAAGCCACCAACGATGACCTCACCCCAATCGATGCCGAAGCTACGTTGAGTGAGGCCCTACCGACCTCAAAGAAGGTCAAATCCGCCATTGAAGGCGTGGTGACTCTCTCTAAGAGAGCCCGCCAGAGGCAGCGTCAACGCCTCGCGAAGCAATTCGCCAAGGCCATGGAGTCCGTTGACGGGGTCTGCTACCATGCGGATCTGAAGAATAAACGAGGCAAACAGCCTCAACAACAAATGAAGGGTGGTTCCTCCAAACCATCGACTATGGAGTGGGTCCGTGTCAAACGGAATCGCTCGACATTGGAGGAGCGCATCCGCAAACGGCGCGCGTTATCGGCGCAAGCACGGGCCAAAGCTGAAGAAGCCCGTCGGAAGCTGCAGAAGGAGGTGGTCAAAAAGCCGCCACCAACTCGCAAGGTTTGGAGGCCAAAGTCTGAAGCAACGGTTCAGATCAAGGAGCGACAACCGCAGCCTCTGAAGATTCAACACCCGGCAAATCAATCCAAACAGCCGGTAATTTCTGCAACTGCTCAGGGAGATCCCGCAGGACCATCCCAGAAGAGAAAGTCTGTTTTGGAGCACCTCGGCCCACTTCCGAAGGAACGAGGTAAAGCTCCAGTCCAAGAACGCTTGGGGCCAATGAAGAAGTCCCAAACAATGCAACATGCTGGGGGTCGCTGCAACCCTCAACACTTGGAGAAAAGTGTGATACCCAAGCGCACAACTTTGCGCATCGAAGTGCAAGAGCCCGTTGAAGATTCACGCCCACAAAGGCGCGTTTCAAGGCGTGTGACTCTGGATGGTCCGAAGAAGACAATTCATCCTCAGAAGGAAACATTGTCGTCTGATGACGACAACGTTATACCTGAGAGATCGTGCCAACGCACGATAGGTTGCTCCGCCACTCAAACGGACGACCTGTACTATCGTGCCGGGAGTACGAGTAAAACCAGAAAGAGGAGCCCTCGAAGGCTCGAAACGCAATGTCCTTGTTCGAAGCTCATTCGGGCGGTACTATCCGAGTGCAACTGCGCCAAGGCGGTCCCCGAGAGAGTCTCTGTGTTCGAAAGACTCAACAATGGAACGCCAAAACCAAGGCATAGGCGTTTCCAACGAAGAAGGAAGATGGTCGAAGATGGTGAGCATTCAAGGGTCACCGCAAATATGACCAGCACAGGAACATCGGCTCAGGATAACCCCGAGGCGGTTCCAGAAATACCCCGACGTGTAACTCGTCTACAATCCGAGGCTATCATTCGCACGACGTATGGTAGAGTCCGAACAAGAGTACCTTCGGGAGATGAAGAATCAGATGCTGGCTCAGCAGTGGCGTCTGATAACACCGTGTCCAGTGAAGGACAAGCCCGCGAGTCGTTTATGATAAGCGCGGAGCAAGTGGCCAAGATGCTTGAAGATGCCATGGCCAAACAACAGGAAACCTTTAGGTTCGAAATGCAAATGGCTATGCAGAACATGAGAGAGATGCATGACCAACAGCTTCAAGCATTGAGGAACCAACAAGGCGAACCAAGTCGTCCCAACCAGAACAACCTGGAAGATGAGGACACAAATGAGGTTCGCAATGCTAACAACCCTCCCATCAATGCAGGGGGTGGTAACGAGAATGCTAGCGAAGACGCAGGTGAAAGCCTAAAGATCAAAAATCTCGAGAGCAAAATCAATACGTTGATTTCCGCTCAAGAGACAAAAAAGACGGGTATTCCTTGTCCGTACCCAAGAGAGTGGGAATCAATCCCATATCCGGCAAAGTTTAGTCTAATTAACTTTACACCGTTTAATGGGATGGGTTCACCTACTCAGCATTTGATTTATTTCAAATCACACTTGGGAGTCATCTCTGGTAATGAGCCTCTGATGGTGCGGTCATTCGTCGGCACTCTTCGCGGAGCTGCCTTCGATTGGTATCGTCGCCTCAAGCCAGGAAGCATAAACAGCTGGGATGACATGGAGACTAAGTTCCTCACGAATTTCTTTGACGACGACACTGAAATCTCTATCGGATCGTTGCTCGATGAGAAGCAGAAGGATGGGGAGCTAGTCGACACCTTCGTCAAAAGGTTCCGGAACAAGGCGATGAATTGCCGGGACCCGATCACCGAGGAATTCATCCTCCAGACCTGCCACAACAACCTTTCGCTGGATGTGTTGGAAGCAATGGGCACCGCACCATCCAAGACCTGGAAGGATTTGAAAGTCTGAGGAGACCAAGCTGAGCGGTTCCTCAGGAGAAAGAAGGCGGAGAGAGGCCAACCGGTAACAAATCCTCCGAAGCAGAACTTCAACCAGAAAGGGAAAGGTAAAGCTCATGCTAATGCCGTTGATGCTAACCAAACTTTTCAATTGAAACCTCAGCAACAGCAGCAGCAGCGAGCGCCACAACAATCGCAACCGCATTGGCAGCAACGGTCTCAGAAGCAAAAGTCTTCGGAGCCGAGGTTTCCCAAAGTCTACTCCTTCAAGGATGATGAAGTCCCCGGCATTTTCAAGTACTTGTTGGAGAACAACAAAATCCAGTTGCCGGCGATCGTGGATCATGAAGGAGCCACTAAGGTGATGGACCCGAAGTACTGCGCGTACCACTGAGCGGTCCACCACCCAACGAAGTCTTGCTACCACCTCAAGGACAAGATCCAAGCGTTGATCGATGTAGGAGTCATAACTCCGAAACCGGCCAAGAATGTGGGAGCAAATGTGGTGTCAATCAGTTTTGGATCAGTACCTACAGCTTGGTTTGAGCCGAAGCGTGTCACCAAAGTCGGGATGAAGACGGTGAATGACGACCCGCACGGACAGCGCCAAAAAGGACTCGTGCCACACACGGCCCCGAACGGTGAAATCCTTTGGGTTCACCCCGACCTGATTGAGGATGAACAATGGGCCGGATCGTCATCAAAGAAGAACTCAAAGGGGAAAGGGAAGTCTTGCTATGGAGTTTCTGCCATCCCGGGTGAAGACGATGAAAGGATCACCGCTTTTCCGTTTTCCGACGAGGAACAGGAGGTCTTTGCGACCCGGAGTGGAAACGAATACCACTTCAAATATCCATCTCCTGGGAATCAAATAGCTGAACAGGGGGTGACAAAAGGGAAACCGGATAATTATTACCGTCACAAGAGAGGCTTAGGCTATGTCTCATCAGATGACGAATGTGGTTGGCAAATCATCGATCAAATTACTAACAAAGCTAAGGATGGGTACTTTCCAGACTCTTCAGCTGAGGATTCCGACACAAGTTTGGGAGAAATGTTCAAGACCTTGATGTCAAACATGACTACAGCTGATCCGTCTACGATGGAGGACGACGATCAAATGCAAACGTGGGAAGACCCATGGGTTCATCACCTGAACATGCAATATGGTGATAGGTTCGAACAAAGAGAGCCACCCACCGAAGACGAAGTAGTCCAAATTAATATGGGCGATGACGCCAATCCAAAGCCCATATTCATCAGTGGTAGTCTCCCCTCAAATGAGAAGGAAGAGTTAATTGCCTTGATCAGAGAGTACATTGATGTCTTCGCCTGGAACTATGAAGACATGCCAGGGCTTGACCCCAATGTGGCAATGCACCGCCTTGACATCAAGCCGGATGCCAAACCTGTCAAGCAACAGCAAAGACGGTTTCGTCCGTAGATTATGGAAGCCATCGAGGCAGAAGTTAAGAAGTTGATCGACTCAGGATTTATCCGAGAGGAACAACATCCAGACTGGTTAGCCAACATCGTTCCTATCATGAAGAAGAATGGTAAAATCAGGATTTGCATCGACTTCAGGAACCTGAATGAAGCGTGTCCGAAAGACGATTTCCCTCTCCCAATCACGGATGTCATTATCGACAATACATGCGGATTCGAAAGAATGTCTTTCATGGACGGCTTTTCGGGGTATAATCAAATCAAGATGCACCCAAACGATGAGAAACATACAGCATTCAGAATGCCCCTCGGTATCTTCTGCTATACGGTGATGCCTTTCGGTCTGAAGAATGCGGGTGCCACATACCAACGAACGATGACTAAGATTTTCCAGAAGCACCTCAGGAAAACTATTGAATGCTACGTTGATGATTTGGTGGTAAAAAGCCGCAACAAAGAAGATCACGTCAAAGACTTGAGAACGATGTTTGATCTCATGCGGAGTCATCAATTAAAGATGAATCCCACAAAATCCTTCCTCGGAATGTCCAGCGGAAAATTCCTTGGATTCGTTGTCACCACTAAGGGTATACACATTGACCCAGACAAGGTAAAAGCGATAAATGAATTGCAACCCCCGAGGAATCTAAGAGAACTCAGAGGATTGCAAGGGCGTTTAGCTTACATCAGGCGGTTCATCTCGAATCTTTCCGGGAAGTGCCAACCATTTTCTAAGCTAAACAAGAAGGGCGTGTTATTTATTTGGGACGACACCTGCCAAAAAGCATTCGAAGATATCAAGGCATATCTGATGAATCCCCCTGTTCTTGTTGCACCAAAATCAGGTAGACCGTTCTTGATTTACATCAAGGCGATGAACCATTCGATAAGTGCTTTATTAGCACAAGACGATGATAATGGTCACGAACAGGCAGTCTATTACCTAAGCCGGACCTTGATAGGCGCCGAGTCTCGATACCCGATGATCGAGAAAGAATGTCTCGCATTGGTGTTTGCGGTACAGAAGATGCGACATTACTTAGTTGGCCAGACAATTTACGTCATCGCTAATGTTAATCCGGTACGGGTATTCATGACTCAACCAGGTTCGATGAATTGGCGGTTGGCAAAGTGGGCTCTCCTCTTGTCCCAGTATGATTTGCACTTCAAACAGTAGAAGTCAGTCAAATGACAAACAATTTGTGATCTTTTGGCGGCAAGTCCGACAACAGATACAGTTGAGGTATATGATGATTTACCAGATGAAACCCACGAGGTTAATACCACATCACACCAACAAGTATGGCAATTATACTTTGATGGTGCTTCGAGAGCAGTTAATAAGGCAGTAACCCCTGGATGTCCTAAGGTCACTTCCGGAGTTGGAGTTGTCTTAGTTTCCCCAGGGAAGCACGTGATGCCCCGAGCTTATTCGCTGACGAATCCATGTTCCAATAACGTAGCCGAGTACAACGCGCTCATCATTGGACTCAGTTTCGCCAAAGAGCTGGGGGTCGAGTATCTCGAAGCCTTTGGAGATTCTCAATTGATCGTCAACCAAGTTCGTGGAGAGTATGAGGTCAGGAACCCAGACCTAATTCCATACCACCAGGAGGCCGTCAGAATGGCAGATTCTTTTGAAGAATTCTATATCGAATATATCCCGCGTCTCCAGAATGCTTATGCGGATGCACTGGCAGCACTGGCAGTATCACTCACGCAGCCGCCCGAAACTGAACTGCTAGTCACGGTGAGATCACACTAACTCTGCATACCCATATACGATATGGAGGTTGAAGAGGAGGATGATAGAAATGGAAAAGCCAAAGAGGTGAACTCAACCCAAATCGGGTCTGAGTCCCGAGATTGGCGTTTTCCCATTATTGATTACATCCAATACGGCATTTTACCAGAGGACACAAAAGAAAAAGAATCTATTCGCCGAAGAGCTCCGCGGTTCTTTTACAATACCGAGACCCGTACGCTATATCGCCGGGGGTATGATGATTTGCTTCTCCGATGCCTTTCGAATGAAGAAGCAAAAGAAGTTCTTAAGGAAGCACATGAAGGAGAATGCGGTGCGCATCAGCCTGGTCCCAAGCTGTATGATCGAATCAGAAGAATGGGATATTTCTGGCCAACAATGGTTCGTGACGCGATCGAGTACGCCCGAGAATGTCATGCTTGTCAAGTGCATGCAAATTATATGCACCAACCTCCGGAGCGATTACACACATCAACCACGTCTTGGCCATTCGAGACATGGGGTATGGATATTGTCGGTCCTATCTTTCCTCCTTCAGTCAAAGGTGATCGATTTATTCTCGCTATCACCGACTACTTTTCAAAGTGGGCTGAAGCCATTCCGCTTAAAGAAGTGAAGGCGAACAATGTCATCAACTTCATCAAGCATCATGTCATATACCGACACGGCGTGCCGAGGCGGATCATTCATGACAACGGTCCGCAATTCATAAGCAACGCCTTCATCAGGTTCTGTGACAAGTTCAAGATTCAAGATGTTTCGTCAACAGCTTATTATCCCGCTGCGAACGGATTAGCTGAGGCTTTCAACAAGACGATCATCAAGATCCTGTCAAAGCTTGTGAAGACCAATAAGCGAGATTGGGACGACAAACTCGGCGAAGCGCTCTGGGCTTATCGCACCACAATACGCACTCCTACAGGAGCCACTCCATATTCTCTGGTGTACGGATGTGAAGCTGTGCTACCGTTAGAGATTCAAATCCCCTCCCTTCGGATCGCTCTCGCAACGGAGATGACGACCGAAGAACATCACCAAAAACGTCTTGAGGAACTCGAAAGGCTGGACGAAAAGCGCTTGGAAGCTCAACAACACATCGAGTTCTACCAGGCTAGGATATCCAGGGCTTTTGACAAAAGGGTTCGCCAAAGAAGCTTCAAGGAAGGAGATCTGGTCCTCGCTGCTCGCCGACCAATAATCCTCACCTCTAAGAAGAAAGGTAAATTCGAACCTAAGTGGGAAGGACCGTTTGTAATAGACACAGTCTATTCAAACGGCGCTTACCGCTTAATTTCTTTAGAGGGCATCAGGCAATTAATGCCAATAAATGGGAAGTTTTTAAAAAAGTACTATCCCTAGTACATTCAGGACAACTCATTTATCGGGAAGTTCCTTGAAGAATATTATACTTAATATTCCGGAGGATAACCCAAGTTCATTTTCATCACCAAAATTGTTCACTGATCAATTTCAATTGACAGTGAGTCCACCAAAAAGGTCCACTCTCAATTCGGAGTCCCCTTTCGATAAACGAAAGAACTCTCTTTCTTTTCTCTTTGGTTCAACCCTTTCATGGTTATAACCGAAGCTGAAATTTCACTTTGATAAACGAAGAACTCTTCTTTTGATCAGATAACCAATCCTATAAAAGGTAAGTTTATCTAGATCTTCCGGATTCTCGGAGTGGAGATCCCACTTCTAGTTTCCTTCTTGCACTGGAAGAAGAATATAAAATTCTTCCTTTCCAGAAACAAGGAATAGAATATAAAATTCTTCCTTCCTTATTCAGGGAATAGAATATAAAATTTTTCCTTCCCACGCCAACTCATTTTCCAAAATTTATAAAATTAGGATTCATCCTAGGAAGTTTATCCCGAATCCTAAGCAGGGATAAGTCTGCGCCTAACACGCGCTGCCGGTTTAGTCTTTTTCCGATTGAAAAAGACACCAGAGTTCGATTCTGGGGTATTTTATCCTAAAACCTAAGTAAGGATAAGTCCGCGCCTAACACGCGCGGCCGGTTAGTTCTTAGCCGTTGGAAAGAACACTCGTCCACATATTCAACATTGTGGCAGGTTGTTATTAATAACACCGAAATCCATGCCTCACACGCATGGGGAATTTTATCCTGAATCCTAAGAAAGGATATGTCGACGCCTAACACGCGTCGCCGGTTTGGTCTTTATCCGTAGAAAAAGACACCGGAGTCTGACTCTGGGGTATGTTATCGCGAAACCAAAGTAAGGATAAGCCAACGTCTAATACACATTGCTGGGTAGCCTATTCCCATAACAATGGTGAACTCTACATATTCGAAGTTGTAGCACAAAGCCTAAGGGAGTTCATTCCTTTAGCACAACGTCACATGCGGAACGGATTAAGATAATCTGCATGTAAGCCCGACTCAAACGGTAGTCGGTAAGAGCACATCAAATCCGTTAAAGGCTGAGGATTTGCCAAAAATCCTAAGTCAACGTCTCATACACGTTGCTGTTTAGTCTTTTCACAGGAGAAAGACGAGGTCTACGTATTCAATATCGTAGCACTAAAAGAGTTAACTCTTTTAGCTTAACGTCACGTGCGGAACGGATTTAGACAATCCGCATGCTAGCCCGACTCGAACGGTAGTCGGTAAAGGCTAATCAAATCCGTTAGAGGCTGGGGGTTGGCCAAAAATACTAAAGCCAACACCTCACACGTGTCGCCGGGTAGCCTATTCCCGTAACAATGGCGAAGTCTATGTATTCGACATCATAGCACAAAGTCTCAGAGAATTCAATCTCTGAGCATAACGTTACATGCGAACGGATTTAAACAATTCGCATGCTAGCCCGACTCAAACGGTAGTCGGTAAAGGCTCATCAAACTCGTTGATGGCTGAGGGTTTGCCAAAAATCCTATGAGTATTATGGTTAACATTTCAAACGGAATGACGAATCATAATAAAAATAAAGATGAAAACCAGTGTCACTGAGAGAGTCAAAAGTCAAAGTACACAGCAAACAAAATCATACATCAAGCCCATGGCTAAAAATCTACTGGCTGAGCTTAGATAGCTTATCATCATAAGCTTGACTAAGCTCAGCTCTAATGGACTCCTCGGTAGCGGCAGAGGTCTTCGCAGCAGTCTCCTCTGTCTCAACCAGCTCCTGCTTTAAGGATGTCAGCTCGTCAGATAAAGCAGTGCAGGTCTGCTGATCCTGTCCTCTCGTCATCTGGAGAATACCCAAGGTCTCCTCTTTCTCGCGGAGTTCTCTTCTGAGCTGGTCTATCTGGGTCTCACAAGAGGTGATGGAAGAGTCAAGCTCGGCAAGGGAAGATAATCTGGTAGCAAGGCCGGTCTCAACTCGAGCTACTCGATCTCGCCGCACCTGAACCTCAAAACTAGCAAGAATCTGAGTCTCGCGCAGTGACTGTAAACGGGTCTCTAGCTCAGCAGCGATAAATGAAGAGGCACCGGTATCTCGAAGCTCACGAAACATCTGGAGCTCATGCTCTAAGCAGTCAAGATCGTCAACTATAGCCTTCGCCAAGTCTGGATATCCTGCTTCCCTTATCAAGTTGATTCTGGAATTAAGGAGAGGTTTGAACTGGTGAAGTGAAAGTCCGCCGTGGAAGAGCTTGCCGATCATAGCATTCACAAAGGAGAAGAAGGAGCGAACTTCTATGCAGATGACGACCTTGTCAGGATCGTCGTCAGATAACAACTCCTTCACTAAGACATGAAGACGAGAAGAACGCCCTACACAAAAAAGGGAGAAGTCCGTCAAAAGTCTTAATAAGAAAAAGGAATAGCACTCTTCAATGAGTTGACTTATACCTTCTTCCCCTTGAGCCGCTGGGGGTAGTGGAGGTGTAACGGCTGTAGGTGCATCAACTGGTGTAGTTGGTCTCACAGCCGGCTCAACAGGGTCTTTCTCAACAAAAGCTCCTGCCAGATTCAAAACAGAATTCGCAGAGGCGTTACATTATAGTTGCATTAGTCAAGATTGGCTAGTCCTATAATCAACTCAGAAAGAGGCACATACCTTCAAAGGAACCATCCTCGGGATTTTCAGCGAAGGCGGGCTCAGAAAACATATCCCCAGGTAACTGGTCATCGATCTGAGGAGAGCTATATATGTAGTGCATCATAGGAGTGTCCGCAAACAAGCTTCCCTCGTCAAAATCATCAATGGAGAAATCTGACATAAAAGAATATAAGTGCCAAAGAAGAATGAAGAGACTACAACTAATGGAAATGAGTTACCTCTCATAGGTGCATCAGCCTCTTCATTTCCAGGATTCGCCTCCTGCAAATTATCTGAAGAAGCAAGAAGTAGAGGACAGTTAGAGAATACACAAACTCATTCGTGTATTATCTAAAGAAATACAGTGTCAGTGTTAGATGTACCTGGATTCACGGAATCGGGTCCTACACTGATCTCCTCTCTAATGTCAACAACCCCTGTAGGCCTCTCTACATGAGGTAGTGGGTCAGACTCATCGGGAGATACGGGAATGGGATCGGGACTCATCTCATTCTCTCCATGCACTCCTATATAGAGATAGAAGAGCATGAGTCAATGTTCTGAATAACCAAGAGAATGGTTCACAGGATGGATATTACCTCCGTCACTGGCAGGATCATCGCCAGCCAGGTCCATATCAGAAGCTCGGGAAGCTGCACGCAGCTTACGGGCTAATCTCTTCCGCCTAGCAATGGGGATCGAAGGTCTCGCCTGGGGAGGAGGACAGAACTCTTCATCCTGATCAACTGTGGTCCCTGAAACATCAAACCATAGTCAGTTTCAATACTTCTGGAAGATAGAAGCAAAAGATGAATTGCAAACCTCGCTCGGAAAAGTCATCATAATCTTCGGGATCCCCGCCTGAAGCCTCGTCTGTGGAATGGAATGTCCTCTGGCCCTCTTCATCAATTCGGCGAGTCTTGTTCCGCGCCCTCTGTGCTCGAGCGTTCTCCCGAATCCTAAGGGAATCAAGCTGAGAAGCCTCCTCAGCCTCTATCTCTGCAATCGGCTTCACGGGGACAGTCTTGTTAGCTGCTAGTAACCACTTGCAGCTCAAGAAAGTGAGGTTCAACTGCCGATCAATACTCGGGAGACTGAACTTAGCACCAGTACAGCCAGTCACGGTCCACAACCATGCACGGAGACCGTCTACCAAACCACTATGGGTCCGAAACTGCTGACGAGGATTCCCGATGTAGAGCTGATCATAGCCAAACTGGCGAGCGAATCGGCAGGGTAGATATGGCTCTATGAAGCACTGATCCCTCACCCGAAAAGTCAGATAGCCAGGCCTAATGTTCACCAGCTAATTGAAGCAGCCAATGTCTAAGTGAGTCCGATACTCTCTCGGCCTCTCATCATCTATCAAGCACTCGCCGTATCGGCCGGAGAACTGCGGAAAACAAGTGGAGAATGCCCAACACTTGTGGACCTGCAGCTGCTGTCTGACATCAGAAAATCCGCGGCCCTCCCACCTGCCATTCTCAAGCAACTGTAGCAGGGGAACAGAGTGGTCTGTGGCGTTCGGCACCAACATCATATCCAAGCGGTGGAGGACGAACCAGGCCATCAGATAAGCGTACGGAAGCTCCACCTTAAGAGTGGGAATCTGACCTGGCAAATCGGTCTCCTTCCGTGTGAAGGCACTAGAAAGCTGTCGAAGTCCTCGGTGAATATTAGCCACCATCACCGGAAGAAGTAAGAGTTCTTTCTTGTAAGCAAGCTGAACTGCTGGATAGAGTACCTCCAATGGCAAGGCGTCGCCAGACTGGTATGGAACCACGCACTTCTTCAACCAGATAGCAAGAAAGCCGGCAAGAAGAGTCATCGGTCGAATCGGTGTGGTCGCATGCCATAAGAAGGATCTGAACTTGGTCTTCGCAGGGAAGCCACCCTCAGGACTGCTAGTGGTGTAGGAGTGAGCGTCAATCTTCTTCAGTAGACTGTTCACCTCTGAAGGAGTGAGTGGGGCCAACTCACAAATATCCTCGCCAGAACTGCTCTCCAGATTTTTGAACAAGTAGTTCGCAAACTGCTTTAAACTCACACATACCTTGGTCCTCTTTGCTAAAGGCTCGGACTGTGCCAAAGCAATGTGGTAGTGACAAGTAAGGTCCCACAGAGTCTCATAACGGTCGGGCATGCGATCCTTCAGCTGACTCAACTCATGACTAGAAGGGAAATACTCCTGATACAACATCTGTCCCATGGGCAAGCCAGAAATCCTGTGCATCTCATGGAGGGCCAAACCCAACTCCCCTTGCCGGGTCAGAAAAGTGTTCGAGTCTGGATTATAGAGCTCAAACAAAGCGCAGAAATGCCTTGCGCTGACCGGCAAGCCATACATAGTGGCATGGATAGCTGCATATAAGCCACAAGCATGCAACTCTTCGCCCCATCGGCTCAAGACATACGTCGTCATACGGGTCCACCAAAACTTGTCCAGAGAATGGACCCAACCATAAAACCTGTGACGAGTAGCGGGCATCTCACGTCCTAGGGCAGCAAGACGGCTCCTCAAAGTAGAAGCGGTGGCGAGGAGCTCGTTACGTGGCGGCGCATCTAATCCCACCACTCCGGGATGCAGTCCAGTGATATGACTCCTGTTCGAGCCAGGAACTGACTGATGAGTGACGTAGCCGCAATGGACGCTCTCATGATCCTCAGTCAAACGCCACGACATCTCCCGCGTCACGGCCTGACGCCTGAGCTTAGTCAACAAGCGATGTCGAGGAAGCTCCGGCAAGTATATGAAGCCATTGCCGGTCTTGTGAAGCCACTGTTCAGCATCAATAAATACGGCTTCTGGGTCATCGACAGAATCACCAAACAAGAAATCACTCTTCCGAAGAGGCTGAGTAGAGCTAGCATCCTTCACAAAAGGCGCATCTGTAATCAGCTGGCGAATAGTTCGATGCCCACCTTCCCTCACCACCTGGGCAACCTCAGTCGATGTGCCCGAAGCAAATTGAGGAGCAACTGGAATAGGGGAAGGATCGTCAGAGATCGAGTAATACTCGCCACGACACCCATATACTGCGTGGGATGAGAACGAGCCAGAAGGGTATCCCACTGCGAAATAAACAGTTAAACACTGGTTAGTCTTAATTATAAAAGGAAATTGAACTCATCTTACAAATAGCTAAGATAGAGTCATTGCCTTATAAAGGGTGAGACGATTTGGCCACATTGTGCAATCACAAAACAGGGCATGTCGACAACATATCCCTACCTTATAAAGCGCAATGTAGCGTCAAATCGCCCCCCTTTATTTTTAAGATATGGTTTTGACCAAGCAAAACATATCTTTGAAGCGTCGATCCTCACCAAGGAGAATCAAGGCTCTTCCCGATTGCCTCGCCAAGGAGAACAACGTGGGGTAAAATGGACCAATTTGCAAATTTTCAAGAAAAGAGGGGTTAATTTGCAAAATTCCCAAATATGCCAAAAGCATTGATCCTCACCAAGGAGAATCAAGGCTCTTCCCGATTGCCTCACCAAGGAGAACAACATGGGGGTAAAAAGGACCAATTTGCAAATTTCCAAGAAAATAGGGATTAATTTGTAAATTTCCAAATACTACCAAAAATAGCTCACCAGCATAGGAAGGAGGCGCGCCATCGGCCGACATAGCAGGGGAACGACCTCTCGAAGCACGCGACATGACGAACTGCAAAATAAATTAAGAGGTCAGATCTAGAAAAAAAAAGATCACTTTTTTTATCAGATCTACCCCCCTGAAAGAGAAGCTCGAGGCGTCAAATCACACCCTCAACCCTCACATATAATCCCACAAATGCATAAATTAAATTGAGCATGAAAAAGATCAAAATTGTGGAGGATTTACCTGAAGAAAGTCTCGAGATCCAACAAAGATGAGACCTTTTAGGAAACTTTCACCACGTGCTCGAGGGGCCTGAGAGGAATTTTAAAAAATGGTTTTTCGAGGGATTTTTCAGTCCAAGATCAAAAGAAAGCCTAGATCTGGGACAACTATCAAAGTTTCGAGGAGAAAAGATGCTCGAGGGAAAAGAAATTCAAAAAAGAGGGGACAAGGGGGGCCGGCCCTAGAGAGAGGAAGGAAAAAGAAGAAAAAGAAAGAAAAATGGACCCCTTTTATAGTGTGGACCAAGTTGAACCGGACCGGACCAAGTTGAACCGAACCGGACTAGTCCAAATCAGTTCAAAAGGGACTGAATTTAGCATCGAAACGACTTCAAATCAACCGAGAGTTTCATCCTTGGTTTATTCCTGTCTCTCCCACACATTCGGACGGAGCGGAAGAATTTTTTTGAGCCAAATTACTGCCTTTTTTTTGGCTCATTTTCAAGCCGGTTCAGCTTATTTTTGAGCACGGAAATACTCCAATAAGGTATACGAGTATAAACTATTCCCTATTTTTATTGAGAAGTTCCTGGAGAATATTTTTCTAAAAATATTCTTAAGGATAACTCAATAACACGACGCCGGACAACGCGTCGCAAAT
>BQKN01015530.1:0-12391 GCA_022839385.1 Asparagus kiusianus | reverse complement strand
CCTCGGTAATCAAACCTTCCGACAGTTAGGGTTATCCGAATCGCTTTGATTCTCGGAGTGGAGATCCCACTCTTAGTTTCACCTTTCCGGATTCTGGGGGTGGAGATCCCACCCCGAGTCTCCTTTTCAAACAGGGAATAGAATATAAAATTCTTCCTTCCCCACACCAATCTTTTCCAAAAGTTTATCAATTTAGGATTCATCCTAGGTATTTTATCCCGAAACCTAAGCAGGGATAAGTCTGCGCCTAACACGCGCTGCCGGTTTAGTCTTTTTCCGATTGAAAAAGACACCAGAGATCGATTCTGGGGTATTTTATCCTAAAACCTAAGTAGGGATAAGTCAGCGCCTCACACGCGCCGCCGGTTAATTCTTAACCGTTAAAAAGAACCCCCGTCCGCATATTCAACACTGCGGCAGGTTGTTATTAATAACACCGAAATCCATGCCTCACACGCATGGGGAATTTCATCCTGAATCCTAAGAAAGGATATGCCGATGCCTAACACGCGTCGCCGGTTTAGTCTTTTTCCGATTGAAAAAGACACCAGAGTTCGACTCTGGGGTATTTTTATCCCGAAACCTAAGTAGGGATAAGTCAACGTCTAATACACGTTGCTGGGTAGCCTATTCCCATAACAATGGCAAAGTCTACATATTCGAAGTTGTAGCACAAAGTCTAAGGGAGTTCATTCCTTTAGCACAACGTTACATGCGAACGGATTTAAATAATCCGCATGCTAGCCCGACTCAAACGGTAGTCGGTAAAGGCTAATCAAATCCGTTTAAGGCTGGGGGTTAGCCAAAAACCCTAAAGTCAACGCCTAACACGCGTCGCCGGGTAACCTATTCCCATAACAAGTGGTAAAGTCTATGTATTCAACGTCATAGCACAAAGTCTAAAGGAGTTCATTCCTTTAGCACAACGTCACATGCGGAACGGATTTAAACAATCCGCATGTAAGCCCGATTCAAACGGTAATCGGTGAGAGCATGTCAAATCCGTTTAAGGCTGAGGATTTGCCAAAAATCCTAAAGTTAACGTCTAACACACGTTGCTGTTTAGTCTTTTCACAGGAGAAAGACGAAGTCTACGTATTCAATATCGTAGCACTAAAAGGGTTAACTCTTTTAGCTTAACGTCACATGCGGAACGGACTTAAACAATCCGCATGCTAGCCCGACTCAAACGGTAGTCGGTAAAGGCTCATCAAATCCGTTGATGGCTGGGAATTTGCCAAAAATTCTATAAGTTCGAGTCATTGACGCATCAATTCTATGGGTTGGTCTCGTGACTCGAGTATCCGCCACGCTCCAATACCTTAAAAGCTTAAACTGTGTATACTCCAGCAGACGTACGAGTATAAACTGTGTCAAACGTCGAACAGCGCATCACAATGAAGCCTGGACGCCGGACAACGCGTCACAATGAAGTTTAAACGCCGGACAACGCGTTGTAAACAAAGATTCAACGCAGTCAATCGATGATCAGTTCTGTGTTGAAGCAACCAACTCGAGCTAAAAATCAAGAAATCAAAAAATCGACTTCATGTTCAAAATTCCGACGACGGTCAGACAATAAATGCAGCACCGGAATCCTCATAGGCGTTCTACAAAGCACTGAATGACCTGAAGGAATCGAAGGAATCCAGGACAGAAGCCATTCCAAAGTCCCGCTACACCGACTGAAGGTTAGAACAATCACATCCAAAGTATTCCAGACTCTTCTATAAAAGAACGAGGCTGAAATATTTTGGAGGGGGTATCTGTAGGCGTATAAAATTGCCTATAAGTCCCACAATACAGCTCGACGACGCCAATTCAACAAACGGACCATCGAGCGACGTACCCAAGCACGACCGTTATCCCGCCGACGCCGAAGCCAAGCCATACGCAACGGAGCAGGTTAACGAGGCGACGAAGCCAACAAATCGCACCCAAGCAGTGGAATGCATCCACTCGCACGCGGAATCGAACCAACGTTTCGGGGAATCACCGAGTCATCTAAACAAGAGCGAACTCGGTGATATAACGATCGAATCAAGATTGGTTTCGGACTCGAACTCAGAAGTGGGTTTACTGCCATATTTGGAATCGGATCAAAACGAATCGAATCCGAACAAGTCAACCACACAACCGAATCAAAGTCCAAATAAACAACGAATCGGAACCCGAACGACGGAACCCGAACAACAAACCGAACGACGGAAACCGGAAAACCCACCTAAGGGGGGCTCGGCCAAGGCCGAGCCACCCACAGGTGGCTAGGCCCAGAACTGTGCAAACGCACAGTTCTGAGTGCCTATAAATAGGCCAGGGCATGGTTCATTTGAGAGGTTGGATTTTGGAGGGTCGAAGCTCTGCCGGATTGGAATCTGAGATCTAAAAAAGATTGGAGCTTTAGAAGATTGAAGACTTGGACTTTGAGATCCGGTGCTCGGTGATCATCCACGCCAAATAAGGCAAGAGTTCGAGAGGGACCGGATCTGAGATCTACACGATTTTCCTCCGGATCTAAGCTTGGTTCTTAGATCCCGAGAAGAGTCTCGAATTCGCTTGGTCGATTTCGACACTTGGGCTACTATTTCCTTGGTGAATTAGTACCACACTCGGCTATTATTTCCTTCGTGAGATAATACCCGTCATATCGTGTAGATCCGACCGGATCGAGATCACGCGGTGGTCCACGGCAAACAACCCCGGCGCAGGCAAAGAACCCCCACAAAGCGAGCGACCGCAAAACAGGAGCTCGTGATTCGTTCGACATAAAAGGAAACAAATTGTAATCTTTCTTTTTTTGTATTTTGATTTTCATTGTAACCGGCTCTTATAAAAAGACCGGATCTTTGTAACGCATAAAGTTGTTAACTGAGTGCAATGGAATCGATAATGAAGAAAGACCCAAATTATCCCGCGAACAACAATCATCATTTTTCTAGACCATGATGAGGATATTTGATTAAAAGATCTTTGAATCGGTCAAAATATTTCTAGAATGGCTCTCCCGGGATAATTTTAAAGTTTTGAATGTTGTTCCTTAGCTTTACTGTTTTGTGAATAGGGAAAATTTTCTTAAGAAAAACGGTGACAAATTCATCCCAAGTTGAGATGGAATTTGTCGGTAAGCTGTACAGCCATTTTTTAGTTTTATCCTTAAGAGCAAATGGAATAAATCTAAGCTTAATCGCATCTTCAGTTAATTCTCTCATTTTAATCATAATACATACTTCCTCAAATTCCGAAATAAAAATATATGCATCTTCTGTTTCATTTCCAAGGAATTTGGGAAGCATGTTTATGTAATGCGGTCTAAGCTCAAAATTTTCTCCATTTGCTTCGGGTAGCCATATGCAAGATGGAATTACATTTCTGGTAGGGTAACACATATCCTGAAGAACGGGTTGATTTGTCATTTCTTGGATTGGTTCAACACGGATTAAACGATGAGAATTATCCCTAACCCAAGTTTGCATACACCAAAACAACTTCTTTTTATAAATTTTTTTTAAGAAAGAAAATTAGTTTTTTTTTATGAGAAGAATTATATAAAGAAAAATCCTAAAAACAAATCAAAGCAATCACTTTTCAATCACTCTAATTCTAGGGTTAGCCTAACTCAACTAGACCAGCTCCTAACCAAAAATTCCTACAGTGAAAAGATTAAAGTTTTACCTAGGTAGTTAGCCAGGTAAGGATAGTACTAGAGGGTGACTAAAGATCAATTAAGTACATCTTTCCTTGCGGAGCTCTTTACGCAACTCCTAAACCTTACCTTAGACACTAACTAATCTGAGAAAACTTAAACCGGTTCACTTAAGGATTTCTTGTTCCTTATTGAGCTTGAGTTCTTAGGGCCAACGTCTAATGAGTTTTATTAGGCTTGGGTAGTGTAGTGAGGAATTAGTGATTTTTGGGCTAAGGAAAGGGTGATGAAATCCCTCATCTTATCTTGATTATGGGGTTTTCCCTTAAAAATATTTTTAAGTGTGTGCCAAATCAAGTGCTACAATCACTTTGATGAATTCCTACACTATATGAAATGCAACCCTAAAAATTAAAAGCGACTAAAAAAGGATGATAAAAAGAAAATCTTTATATTTTTTTATTAGGGTTAACAATCAAACAACTATGAGAAGGGGGAACATTGTTTGAGTTTATTATCTTGTTAGTTAATGTCCAAGTAAAAGATGGATTTTATTATGGTCAACAAAAATAAAATCTTTTTTTTAAATCCTAATTGTCTCTAATTGTGAAGTAACTAAAAGGGTGAAATTGAAAACACTAGAAAGAAGACTTACCCGGAAGCAAATTTTCAAATCATAGTTCTCCAATCCGCAATCTTCAAGCTCCAAGCGTTTCCTTCACAATAAACACACAAGTTAAAGAATCAAAATAATTAAAACCTACTTAAGCACCCTCCCTGACAACGGCGCCAAAAACTTGATGCGGCATAAACATGTACCAAAAAGTTACAAGTGCGCAACCGTGTCAAGTTATAGTATAAAGATATCGATCCCACGAGGAAGGTGTTTTGTAGGAAAAAATATAAAATCGATTCTTATGATGTGTTCGTAACAAAAAGGAGTGATGAGTGAATGTGATTGTTGAGAGATAATGAGAGTGATAGTGTATAGATAAATGTGTTTGAGAATAAATGTGATCAATAAGGCAAGAAAGAAGAATGAATAAAATCGAGAAACAAATCAAAAATAAAATTCAAAAATAAAAGAAAATGCAAGAAATTAAAGATGGTGGATTCAATTATAGATATGAGTAATCTAAAATTGAACTCACTTCTTAGAAAATGGTGATTCCCTAGAGGGTTCTAGCCTAAAGGCGAATCAAACAAAATAAAAATAAACAAAAAGAAAAACTAAACCCAAGAGGGTTCTAGCCTCAAGATGAATAGTACAAGAAATTAAAATCTAACTATAAAATAAATTACAAAATCTAAACTACAAAATAAATTACAGGAATTAAATGCAAGAAAATAAATCTACTCTATAAGCATGAAATAAATCTAATCTATAAGCATGAAATAAATCTAAGGCAAGAGGGTTCTAGCCTCTTGACTATTTAACAAGAAAAAAAAATCTAACTATAAGCAGAGAAATAAATCTAAACTAATAAGCAATAAAAAAGAAATAAAAGAGAAAAAGAAAAGAAATGCAAACCTCTAAATAATTCTTCTTCTCCATCTTCATCATGCAACAAAGAGAAGAAATATTTAAAGTGGAGAAAAAATTATTATTATTGATTGTAACAAAAAGTTACAAATTTGGAAGGCCTTCTCAATTAAGAGTATCACTCCTCTCCAAAAGGAGTCACAAAAATTTTCACACCTCTAACCCCTCACTCTCTACCCATATTTATAGTAAACATCAATGAATAAGAGCCCTTGAATTGAATCCTTATCCAAAACCATCAAAAATCAGCCATTGATCTGTAACTGAATCGTAGCCATCGATACCAGTATCGATGTCCAATGAAAAATCTGTCTCCACAGATGGCTTCGTCTCGTCGAGATAGGTGATTTTCATATATTATATGTTAAATTCCACCTTGCGGATTGAGAGATATCGCCATTTCTTTGCGGCCAACCATCTTGAATATATTTTGTTTTCATATTTGATTTTTTTATTTTCTCCGGCTTCTACAAGCTACTCGGCTTGATTCTAGGCTTGAGATTTTTGGCTCTTGCTTGTGTTCTTCATTTAATTTATGAGCTTTTGTTGAGAGATGAGATTTTTGGGCTTTATTCTTCATTAACCTGCAATTAAAAGATAAAAACAATTATTAGTGGCATATTTATTCATATAAAATAGATAATGAGGGTATAAAATTGTAATAAAATGTGATTATCAGTACCATACGCCGCTTTTTCCTTCAAGTGTATCGGCATTTTTGATCTTCCCTGTCATATTATACATTTATGAGATTTAATAATCATACTAAGCATTAAGATCATTTTTAGCTTTAAATGATATATACCGTATCCTGGCAATAAACATCCTCCAGATTGGCATAGGAGTGTGCGCCCAAGTGGTGGTCATGCAGCTTCTTCCTTCTATTCTCTGACCCCTTCGTGGATTTATTCTTTAAAAAATATATTTCAGTAAATATGCAATGAAATAATATATTAAATTTTTATAAAGTAGTTTTCATGAAACTAACCTTAGCGGCATCGATGTCCCAATACATGAGGAGAGTCGTGAAATGAAGCTCGTCAACTCGATCATCGAGGTTTAAAAACCTCTGCCAGTCCTCCTCATACCTGTCATAAGTAAAGTGTTTGATCTAATGCCTCCATTGTTTGAGGACTACTTCAACCTTGACATTAAACACATAATTCCAAGCTCCCTCAAAGTCCTCAAGGCAGAAGCATTCCTGTAGATTTGCATACACATTTAGTTAGGATAATTTAATACTAATTACTAATTATTAATAAATGAAAAAACTAAAGCAATATGCAGTTACCATAAGCTCAGTCCATATCGCCTCATATGCGGTCCACGGTAGTTCTCGGAAGTGAAAATAAGAGTTGATAAAGTTTGCTCTACGCACGAGAACCCCAATATATACATTCAATCTTGTCAACCAAGGACCGGCGGGCAAATTATAACTATTCCACCGAATTACCACCCTCATTCCTCTTACAGGTTGTTTAGATTTAGGCTTACCTCTGCCACGTCTGCCCTCTATGCGATCTGGCTTAGCACCTACAATAATAACAACATGAAAATATATTATAAAATATATAAATCTGAAAATTAAAAGTATTTATACAATTTATCATTCATTATCTCTCTTTCCTTTGCTGCGAGTGCAACAGCTTTCCTAGTCTACAACATAGGAAGCATTTCCTCTAACTTTCTCGCAGCACATGGGTGGAACTTCCTTGAGTCAGCCTTGGACTTTTGAGAGTCTAGAGGGAAGGGTAAACTGAGATAGTCTTGCGTCTTCAGACGCAAGCCAGTATGGAATTTATACGAAGGGTATGTCGGGGTCAAGTAGCACCTACATAAGAAAGGAGAATCATTAATATAAATTTTAAATTGACCATTATCAAATATTAAATAATAAATACCTTCATCGAAAGATGGTTCTGGTACTGCATCAGAGGGGCCGGGTGATGAATAACCCGCATTTGTAACAAATGAACAATATGATCTTAATGCTAACTAATAATTTACAAAAGATATTGAAATAATTTTTATACCTACATCCGGAGATAGTGGTGTATCATCAGCACCAGAACCCAGAGTGATACTCCATCTTCGATCACCATCCGGGCCGAAGAGCCTCCTCGTCCTATTCATCTGCAAATTCAATTTTCATCATAGTTAAGAAAAAATTATTTACTTGCTCATGAGATATGTTATTATGAAATGTATTATTGTTTTTAATATGATAATCTGAAAATCAATAATACAGTGTAACATATATAGTTCATACCTAAATCAAGCGCCACATTCTGTGTGTAAGAGAATTCTTGCCAAACGTCATCAGATGACCCAATTGGTTCACTATAATTATCTTCACTTTCTTCAATATTTTTTTATTGTTATTAGGAAGAACAATATATATGGGCTCCTTGTACAAAACCACCCAATCAAACGTGACATTCGGATCTTTCACGAAAAAGCATTGATCAGCTTGTTCTGCGAAAATGAATTTTTCATCTGTATATACTTCTCGATGGAGATTGACTAGTGTAAATCCATAATGATCCTTTTGCTTTTTTACAGGACACCACCAAACCTTGAACATCATGTAACTACATTGTTTTGGTTTACCAAACCCGTAAATTACCTCAACAATATCTTCTAATTACCTATAATAAGTATGTTAGCTAGAATTGGGTTCTGATCTCTTATACTTTAAAAACATTCTTGAGAAAACAAACCCATGACCCCACTGTTCTGGGTTACCCTCCTATCATCGGTCTCTAGTGTTCGAAATTTATATCCATTGACCAAATGCTCATTATAACGTCTTACTTCGTGATAAGGGTGTTGTGCATGGAAAATAATTTTATCTGGTAATGTAGTGTCATCAAGAAGTAATTTTTCAACCTATGCTAAACAATTTGAGAATATTTATGTGATGTTATATCATGAATGTTCAACAATTAATTGTAAAACACTTACATCAATTCTAAACCAATCAAAAAATTCTTTCTTATGTCTTTTCTGAATATTATACGCTGCATTCCTACTGGTTATTTCATTCTTAAGCTTCTCTAGATGTCGCCTATATAAACAATATATAAGTTTTTATTGATAAACTATATGTAAAATGAATATTTCTCATCTATATTACTGATTTTATTTGTTACCTTCGATAGTCTTCGAACATATCAAGGTTTTCCAACACATATGCATGAATTTGATCTAAGAGAGATCTCGGATATTTTTCACGGTTCCTCTCCTTATCAAGTGCTTGAGATATGGTTTTCTTCTTACGTATGTAACGTGAGGCAAACATAAAGCATTCGTTAGCCACATATCCTTCAGCTATCGATCCCTCGGGACGAGCTCGATTGCGAACATTGTGTTTCATGGAGCCCAAATATCTTAAAATTATAAGAGGTAATTATTAGCATGGTAATTTTAAAAATGCATATATAATTAATAAATGTAACAAAAATCATAAATTACCTTTCAATTGGATACATCCAACGATAAGTTACAGGACCGGTGATTATAGCCTCTCTTGCAAGATGCTGGGTAAGATGGACCATAATTGTAAAAAATGAAGGAGGGAATATTACTTTCATATTGCATAGAGTAACTCGGACCTCGGCTTCAAGATTTTTAAATTCATCTACATCTATGACTTTAGAGCACAATTTTCTAAAGAATCCACAATACTCAATAATAATTTTCGACGCTTCTTTATTCATATTGTTACGAATTGCAACTGGGAGCAGTTAATAGACAAGAATGTGATAATCATGGGACTTCAGACCTAAGAGTTTTCTCTCTTGCACCTATACATTATTTGATATGTTAGCAGAGTAACCATCTAGCGACTTTACCTATTTGAGAATTTCACAAAATCGATGCATCTGTTCATTTGACATTGTAACACGAGACGGAGACAACTTTAATTTTTTAAAGCCAACATCTTGAGCTTACAAATCATTTTGGATATTTAAAGTAATCAGGTCTTGACGCGCCCGTAGGTCATCCTTTGACTTGTTTGCATCTTGTAGGAGAGTTGACACTATGTTATCACATATATTTTTCTCAATATGCGTGACATCTAAATTATGTCGGATTTTAAGATTTTTCCAGTAAGGTAGCTGAAAGAAGATACTAAATTTAGTCTATCCTCTAGGTAATTTTTTAGCTTCATCATCAACTTGCAAATTTCGGACCTTCCGCTTTCGTTTCAATGACTTTTTTTTTGACTTTAAAGAATCTCTTACTCCAATTGAGTTGAATTTAGAATATCAATTTTTTCCAAACCTAACTTTTAGAAACCCATCAAGTAATTTTACAATCTCATAACCTGTCAGCTGGCGCGGCTTCATTCTCTTCTCAACTGTATTATCAAACATATTTGATTTTCTTCTGTACTTATGACTCAAGGACAACCACTGATTATTAAACCGGTAACAACTCTTTCGGGTATGTGGTAGTTGAAGAGCTTCAAATTCCGGACCACATACAGGACAAACACACTTGCTCTTCGTAGAGTACCCAAACAGATTAGCATAAACTAAAAAATCATTAATCGCCCATAATAGAATAGCACGTAATCTAAAGACTCTTTTAAATGGGCATCATATGCTAAAATACCCTCAGACCATAAATCCTTCAGCTCATTAATTAGAGGCTCTAAGTAGATATCAATATCATTACCTAGAGCATGCTTACCGGGTATCAGTAATAAAAGTATCATAAACATTTGTTTCATACAAAGCAATGGTGGTAAATTATATGGCATTAATATAACTGGCCATGTTATCACGCCCCACTTCCCAAAATATCAAGGAATCAGGACGTGAACAAGCCCGCAACATATTAGACTGAGAAAAAATAGATACTAGACAATTTCTACTCAATCTAATACGCTAAGCATTAAGCAATATAAAATGCGAAGTTACAGGTCCCCGGTCACACATAGCAAGAATATAATGAAAAACTCAGAATGGAAAAGAGACATATCACAAATAGAATATCATCTGAGACACAGAGTTTGGGTCAAACATGCCCTTATTACAAAACAGTCCAAATAAGTACTAAAGAAATATGAAAATACATCGTTCAACAGGAATAGAAAGGAAGTACTACAAAAAAAACTGAGAACCATCAAATAACTAAGGAAATAGCTAAGCTTCAACTTGTTCTTCTGCTCCGTCTGCAAGGCACTCCTGCTGAGAATCCTCTGGCTTCTATACGATTCCGAACTGAGGCTGTTCGTCTCCTAAATCTGACGTACACCAGAGAAAATAGGTGTACATTAGTGTGCATGGCACACGACAAGATCCCATAGAGAGAAATAGAAACGGTCGAATGACCAAGGTAAAAACAGTAATAATAATAATAGAAGCATGCTACTGGAATACTAATAATCTAAATGTAATCTATCACTAGAATATAATAATCAGAAAAACCCAAGAAAATCAACCAAGTAACAAAATCATGCAGCTAGCGATCAGAATAACCATCCAAGTAACAATGTCATACAACTAGATGGAATTAATACTTAAAAATCTACAACAAGAGACGTAGTACGTCAAGCAAAATAATCCAAACAAAAAAACCCTCATGTATATTCCATATGTCTTAAATTATAGATAATTAAATATTAATTCTGATCTATGTATGAAAAGAAATACAACTGGCCTACATCTCACAAGAATTCATACTTAGCCAAGAAACGAGGTCGTGTAATTAGCCATCCTATAATAGGTCACTGGTTCACATCTCACATAGAGTCAACGTTCATATTATCGGATAACTGACTACTCGCATATCCCCTACGTGCATCCAATACCGCTACACAAACTCGTTCAGAGGACTACACGCAATCTGTTTTCAGCCTGGTTCGAACTCAAGCTAAACTCGGGTGAATATCAAACTCACTGACCAAAGTGACTACACAAACTTCACTTAGATCGAATAAACCAACCTCAGTGCTACACAAACTCACTGATGCGAGCCTGGAAGATACATCAACAGTCACATCCGATCACATGAACCAAAACTTTCCCATCCCAACTCTTCTCGCTTTTCTAAGTCAATAATCATAACCTCAACTAGATCTCTGGTCCACCTCCAAAATTCAGTTAACACACACACACATGTCACTAAGTCTTGTTCATGACGCACAAGGCCACTAAGTCATGAACTACTAAGGGTACTCAAACACAATAAGAAATAATAAATGAAACAACCAATCATGTATAACGGTGTCATGACATGTCAAATATATTAAAATTAAGAATCATAAATCATAAAATTGTTCTAAAATTAATCTTCTAAAATAATAAATTTATTTACTTAAAATAATTCTTTTGCAAAATAAATTCATTTAAAAATATTTATTATTATAATAAAATGATTTTTTATCCAAAATAACTTCTTATAATTTATCATACTTTTCCTCAAATGATTTTGTTGCTAGAAATAATTCTTTTAAAATATTATAATTAATCTAAAAATACTACTTATCATATTTATTATAAAACCAACCCTTTTACAAAATAAATTCCTTTAAATAAATTCTTTAATACCATTCAACAACAAATCCACGCATAATATCATAATATAATCTACGCATATAGTTAAAAACATATGTAAATATTGTAACGATAAAAAAGAAGAAGCGGGATCTTGCCTATGAGGCCAAGGACCTGCGGACGAGCGGCAATGCTGTTGTGGATATGGCGCGACGGGTCTAAAGCGGGTAGAGCAGTTGGCGGTGGATTTAAACGTGGAGGAGGGGGATATGACGGTTGTCGTTAGGGTTGGATCTGGGCTGAGGAAGAGGGGGCTACCAGAGCTGTGAGGCAGCGCTGGGGGATGACGGCGATGACATGACGACGAGGTAAGGCTGTTGGGTGGTTGGGTGCACCTGGTGTAGAGCTCGTCAGGGCTGAGGGGAGCTCAGGCTGCTGTCGATGTCTAGCTCATGGCTGCTATAGTCGGAGCTAAGAGGAGGGGGAGGTGCTGGTTAGCGGCAGCGAGTTCAGGGCTGAAGGAGGAGCTCGGCGATGGCGCGGTCAAAGCCTGGGCGCGGGTGGAGGCGCGGTTAGGTAGCGGGCGAGGGGTTGGTGGCGACTTTGAGGCAAAGAGCGGCGGCTATGGATGTTTAGTGGCACGAGAATGAGGTCGGCGAAGGTCAGATCTGGGGGTTGTGGGCAAGGAGAAAGTTGGGC
>BQKN01015528.1:0-13660 GCA_022839385.1 Asparagus kiusianus | reverse complement strand
TTTCCGTCTAGGTTGTAAAAAACCAACCTAGACGGAAATTCCGTCTAGGTTGACTTCCGTCTAGATTGATCAACCTAGACGGAATTCCGTCTAGTTTGAAGCAATCTAGACGGAAGCAAAATAAACCACTCAAACTAGACGGAATTCCGTCTAGATGAACTAATCTAGACGGAATTGCAATCAACCTAGACGGAAATTTCCGTCTAGGTTGATCGTTTTTCTACTAGTGCTTGCAGGCATTTAAGCACAAAGGTCTCAGTTTGGTCTTGAACCTGGAAAACGAATCTTTAATGAGATATTGAAAACAATGACAAACACAGGCACGTTAAACATAAACCGCGACTTGAAGCATCATTACCAACAACTGGTCTTTGACGTCCTGAAAACTGCTGTTAAGATGAAGAAACCACAAATAATTTCAGTATAAGTGGCTTCTCATAATTTTCTTTTTTCTTTTTTACTAATTTCCAGTTATTGTTGTTACTGTCATCACCATGCTGAAATCTTTTTCTCTTTAAAAATTTCTTCCAGCATGAGCATTCTCAGAAGGCCTTTCATTTACGTTGCCTCATATCCTGTGTGTGGCTGTTTGTAGTTTTGCAGTCATTTCCTCTCTAATTTGGCTCATATCCTGTGTGTGGCTCTTTGTAGTTTTGCAGTCATTTCCTCTCTAATTTGGTACTCTTCCTCGTATAGGAACTGGCAAATTAATTTAGCAACATAATATAGTCACTACAGTACGTAACATAGTACATATAGTAATAGATAACTGCCGATAAAGGTACATCATCCATCATTTACCTTTCACAATGCACTTCATTGCACATGCATATAGATGCCTACCAGTTATCATAAAACTCCACACCCCATGCTCCAGAAACCCTAATCAAGGCTAACACATTCACCTTGTACAATACACGTTACATGCTTATAAGTTATATACTTAATGAAACGCGCATGTGCGCACACACACACAGTCATCCGTTGTTGCAGCATGCATGTGGTGAAGGGTTATACCAATTTGGTGCTGATATTCTATGATGAGAGTCTGTATTCATGCTATCAACAACATTATCGGCCCTCTCACTATTTCGACTATCAACCAGTTCCTTTGTCGCTCCAACTTTGTCATTTGCCTGTATTTCATAACTCAACACCTTCCTTGGTATTGCAAAGCATGAGCTTACCAATTAACATGAGCCCAAGAACAAGAATCACCAAAGCCTTCATCCTTCTTCCTCTTTTACCTACAAAACATATACCTCGTCAATAATACCATGTTGCCATAAGTAAAAACTCGGTAAGTGTCATGATTATTACTGTTGAAGGGAAACTCTATATGAGTGTTTGGTTGAAAGAGAGGGAGGAGGAATGCTATTTATAGATGGAAATTGTACAGAGCATTTCACTACTGATTCTCCACAAATATGCGACAATTGCCAGTGGGGTTAACACCAAAATCTCATCAATGATTCAATTTCAGGAAAGTTTATTCTTCTACAAGCCATAAATAGAGAATAACTTTTTTTACGTGGTGTGTAAAGGGAAGCCAAATCTTTGATAGATATCTTCTCAAATAGTGTTTTATACCGTGGAGGCTGATATGGAGGTTATTCATATGATACTTACACCTTTTGAATAGAGTTAGGATGGATGATCGCTTCTATTTTTGATCCAAGGCTCTACTAGGGTTAGCCTTATGTTTGAAATAGTTACAAGTCACTATATCCCTAGGTTTTTAAGCCATGATTTTATATAATCTGGGTTATGCCTTTACTGAAGCCTCAGTAGTGAAATGGTTGCGGAGAGGGTACCCCCTCACCCTGAAATTTGAAACATGGAAATTTTTGGCTTTTCAGTCTTCATTTATTTTAGCTATTGCTTTCTCATTACGTACAACGGAAATAAAGTTTTAAAATCTAATAAAAGCACTCATGAAGTTTCAGCACCCTTTGCTATATCAGGTAAACTCCCCACCTTTGCTCAAGGTTCCTCATATAAAGTTACCTTGTAGGGTTAACAGTCCTTCCGTCAGCAAAAGCCTAATTAAACTTTAATGAGATCTTGAAGACAATGACAAACACATGCACGTGAAACATGAACGGCAAACTTGCAGGCATTTAAGTACAAAGGTCTTAGCTTGGTCTTGAACCCGGGAACTAACGCACTGAGCCAGGCCTAAGGGGCTATAAATGCTGTATTTAACATCTGTTTCTCATGCATAAAAACAGAACAGTATAGCCTTGGACATCAAAGAATCGGTTGAAGAATTCGATAAAAAATAGTTTCTCCTTTGTACAATTATTTCATTTTGATAATGCTTAAATTTACATAGTTATATCCCATACCTTAATGCCAGTTCTTTCTAATTACTTTTACATGTAACTTTCACAAAATCTAATTTTGGCAAACAAATCTTATTTCTGGAAAAGCATTTCACAAAGTGCATGACATCAAATGTTCCGAAAAGATATTGTTTATATCAAAAAAGGTAGATGCACCATTTGTGGATATCAAATCGATTGATAGACGTTCTGCATATAATATCCTTTGGAAAACGACGCCGTAAGATATATTTATGTCCGCACAGAACATGTCATCACTTTACAGTACAAAACATGAGAGTAAAAGTATTTGCTTGTCTTTAGGATCATATGTAATAAAGATCATAAGAATAAAGAAACAGCAAACAAGAACTGGTTGTGCTTATATAGTATTGGTTAGTCAGTATAAAGTATCTGTAGAAAGGGCATTGATCAGTCACTGTTTACTTCTTATGGTACCTGTAGAATATTACTGATATTAAATTATTGCTCTATTGATTTATATATACAACATGATCGTCAACTTTCTTCTTTGGAATCTTGTGGTAGTGTCTCCTATCTCCTCAAAAATGTCGATACCACTTGTGAGTGGAAATGTGCCTAGTAATGATCCACTTTAAACGATAACTATGTAATGGGCTTTTCCATTAGAAGTTGGTAAATGCCGATTGGTACTTAGGTAAGCTAAATGACTCCAAAAAAAAGAAAATCTAAGTAACATGCACAAGTGTCCACTGAAATGGCAATCACGAAATTATCTGGTAACTTTATTGATTTGAGGACTTGACAAAATGTTTGCATCTTAACTTTCGACATCGTAATACGAGACGGAGGCAACTCTAATCTGTCATTTCCGACAATTTTTGGCTGCAGTTCCTCTCTAATGTTCAATGCAGTTAGATCTTGACGAGCTCGTAGATCATCCTTTGATTTATTAGCATCTTGCAACAGTGTTGACAAAAGATTATCATAATTTTTTTTTTCAATGTGCATAACGTCCAAGTTGTGACGTATTTTTAGCTCTTTCCAATAGGGGAGTTGAAAAAAATTGCTGAATTTTGTCCACCCTGAGGGAAATTTTACGACTTCATCCCCTCCACTCACCACTTGTGCTTGTCTCTTTTGTTTTGGTATCCTTTTGTTAATACGCAAGTTTCTTACTCCAAGTAAATCTTCTTTCGAATAGCGCTTCTTTCCAAACCTGACAGCAGGGAACATCTCAAGCAAATGTACAATCTGATCTCCACCTAATGGACGCGGAGCATCTCTCTTCTCAACAGTACCATCAAAAAGCTTGCTCCATTTTTTTGTTCTGTATCTGTGTTTTAGGTTCAACCATCTTCTGTTAAACCAATAACAAAACTTTCGACTGTGCTGCAGATAAAAACCTTTGAATTCTGGACCACACACTGACATGCATATGTTCCTTTTGTAGACCAACCTGACAGATTCGCATAGGCTGGAAAATCATTAATTGTCCATAGTAAAATACCACGTAGTCTGAAAGACTGCTTTGCATGAGTATCATATGTCATAACCCCTTCAGTCCAGAGTTGTTTTAACTCATCAATTAGCGGTTCTAAAAACACATCTATGTCATTGCCTGGTGCATGCTTGCCTGGTATCAATAATGAAAGTATTATATACGTTTGTTTCATGCAAAGCCAAGGCGGTAAGTTGTAAGGCGTTAATACAACAGGCCATGTAGACCAATCGGAACTCTCCCAAATGGATTGAATCCGTCGCTAGAAAAACCTAGTCTAACATTCCTGCATTCATTCGCAAACCATAGAAAAGTTCGATCCACATGCTTCCACGCCTCTGCATCGGCCGGATGTCTGATTTTACCATCATCTATACGTTCTTCCATGTGTCACCTCATTTGCTTAGCAGTGTCTTTATTCATATACAACCGTTTTAGCCTAGGTATTAAGGAAAAATGACGAAGGACCTTTGCTGGAATCTTCTTTTGCTTAAGCATAGACCCTGTCGTCCCATGTGTTGAATAATTTTTGCGTTGTACCCACCGTGATACTCCACAAATTGGACACTCCTGAAGATCTTTGTTATCCTTATAGTAGAGGATACAATCATTAGGGCATGCGTCGATTTTTTTGTAATCAAGTCCTATAACGAAAACAATCTTCTTTGCGTTATCATAATTTTCTGGTATGCTCACTTTTCGATTTGGAATGACTTTTCTCAGCAACACAAGCAACATATTAAAATATTTATATGCCATTCCGCTAAGAGACTTTATACGCAAAAGACGTAGCATAAATGATAACCTGGTGAACTCGGTGTAACCCTCATACAAATCATTTTCATTGTCGTCTATTAATTTCATTACCTGCGCCAGCTCCTCATGATCAGTCACGCCTCCAGCATTTCCTGTAACTTCAGCATCCTCGGCATCTTCAATTTCATCTATATTAGGAACTGTTAACATATTAGCAAGCATCGTATGTGTATCATCTATCCTCGCATCATCTATTCTCCTATCGGACGTACCAGTGTCCACCATCAATTCCATTTCTTCAAGACATCCTTCCCCATGAAACGTCCAATATTTGTACTCCTCATAAAATCCTGATATTAAGTGTTTCTGTAAATCACTTTTATCCACCAACGTCCTATTTTTACACCAACAGCAGGGACAATACACGACATCACTATTTAACTTCCTTGTGTCTGCTAAGGAGTACTGTATGAATTGATTTATTCGATCTTTATATCGATTATCCCTCCATCTATCAATACGAGGAATATCGATCCATGATTTGTTGGGAACTATCATCATCTGTATGATATATATATATAATATTATTCATTAATAAAATTAAGCATAATTAGGTAATGTGAATTTTTATTAGTAACGCATCAAATTAACAGTTGCGTGATATTAACGTTTTTCACAACATCAAGGAAATTCAAATTATAAGAATCTCGGAGGGAAAATTGCCAGAACATAAATGACGTGGGAGTAAAATCTAATGCTCATATTTTTAATAAGATACTTTAACAGCTGTCATAGGAAATGGACCTATTCCATTAGGAATATAGTGATGTCTACAACTACCTTTATATACTTTATGCGTTTTTATTTCTTAAAAATTTCGGCAGCACCTACCAGCTGTTCTCCGAGTACACTATACGGATGTTATAATGCATATCAATCATCGATAATAGATCAAATATAGATCGATACGCAAAACAACATACGCTTATTGTACACGGAGAACAATGCGGTACGTGTTGTCAAAAATTTGAAGGAATATAAATGCATAAAGTATACAAAGATAGACGATACACTACTGTATTACTAACCTGTATGAAAAGAGGACTCCTCCCCGGACAGATCTAATAATTATTGCATGTAGATCATGCTCCTAACATAAATCACGTTATTCTCTTTAGATGTAAAAAGTATTTTTACATCCAACTAGAATTACGGGAGTTTATATCAGAAGAGATTCACATCTAACATTATTAGACGGAAAACTAGGGGTAACGACTTCCGATTCATAAAATCATGATATTTAACACAATCGATATATCTAACTAAATTGAATGCATCAATTACTAATGAACATAAATACAAATGAAGCGTTTTTATTCCATAAATACAAATGAACATACTAATTATAAAAGCATATAATTAATATGAACTTTAAAATAACTTGGAAATTAATGGTTTCTTTCAATAGCAGCTACTTGTCTGCAAAATTTGAGTCAACAGAAGCAAATGAAACAATATGTTAATTGTTGCGATCGTGCCTTGTCGTAGAAAGTAGTAGTACAACCATTGTGATACATTTATCATTATTCATTAAATAGACATGTTAATGCGCAATCTATAAAGAATATGTCTTTTCTATCAGCACCCAAGAAAATTTTATAATTCCATATGAAGCTCTGAAATCTTAATATTTTCACCAACACATTAATACCTCACTTTGGCGGAAATGAGCTCCATGTTAAATTTCATATTTTACCTATATTTATATGTTAGACAGAGAATATTTTCTCTATTATTTTAAGAACTTAATTAACTCATGAGGAATAACTTCAGCGTATTCCTCAAATCAATAATAGAATTAGGAATTAAAAAGCTTAATTTGAAATAAACTTATGAGAACTAGAGGATCTAATACAAATTTAGATGATCATTTAATCTCTTTTCTTGGTAGTCTGGGTGATAAAATTTAATTTTAGATTAATAGTATCAACGCTTAGATTCTGATAATAGCAACATAGCTCAGCTCGATAAAATACATAAGCATATGTTGAAGTTATTTCTCTAAATTTACAACATACAGGCGATATGGTCATTTAAACTAATAAATGGCAACAAATCATAATTTAGTGTGAAAAATCATATGATAACAAACTAAAATTTATATTTTATAATAAATTAGTTTGTGTTTTCGGATAGAAGCTTGATTTAGAATCCACACGCAAACTTTAGGGATTTGCCTCACATTTGACTTGACGAAAGCCTAGCTTCGAGGCACTGCATGCCTCATTTCTTTTTAAGTTTTCTTTTTTTGAGTGAAACCTAAAATCTGCACATGATATTTAATTTTTTATAAGTTTGTTTTTAATTACACTACTTTACTCTTGATTGAAGGGGCTAATTCAAAATAACTTAAGAATTGACCAGATTTAATAGTAATTTCAATGATTTGAGGAACTAATTTCAAATACCTTACTGATTTGAGAAACTAATTTCTAAATAATACCTTGAGTGACTGTTGGACGCGGCGGAGGTCACGGCGGCGCTGGACATGACGGTGGACGCGGCGGCGGCGGCGGCAACCAAAGGGTACGAGAAGAGACTGCTGGAGACAGTGGCAGCGACGTCGGCCTCAGGCGACGACGACGAACTAAATAAAATGAGAGGCTGGACACGGTGACGGTGGAAGCGGCGGCCAAAGAACGAGAAGGGGGCAGCAGCAACGACGATTAGGGTTTAACTGTGTGGTAAAAAAATTAGGGTTGTAAAAAATCAATATATATCGAACATCGCTGACGGGCTACCCATCAGCGATATTCTTTTCCTGTCAGCGATATTTTATCTCTGACGGTATAGAAAACATCGCTGACGGCAACTTCTCTGACGGTTTTTCCCGTCAGAGATATAAACATCGCTGACGGCTATGACCCGTCAGCGATGTTGCCGTCAGCGATACTCAGTTTTCCACTAGTATACAATCTGTTTCACCTACCATTTTAATTTTTTTAATATTATTTGAAGGCTATATAAGGAGGTGTGGGAGAGAGTTTAGAACACAGAACAGAACAAACAGAGAGAAGAAGTGAGAGTTAGAGAGAAGAGAGTGAGATAGAAAGAGAAGTATTTCTTTGTGTGATTCTCTGGTTAGAGAGTGATCTCCTTTTTTGTAATATTCTTTTTTGTGATTAGTGAAGTTCTCTGCTATTCTCGCCCGTGGACGTAGGTCATACTGACCGAATCACGTTAAATCATTGTGTGCTGTTCTTTGTCTTCAATGTGTTTATTCAATATTGTTATTCTCCACTCTTGTATAGACATCTTCTGTGTCTGTGAAGACTCCCGTTGCAACAAACTGGTATCAGAGCCTAGCTTAGAGTACATATATCTACTTATCGTATGCTCTGTGGTTGTCACTAAAAATGGATCCTCCACATCAGAAAATAAACTAGATTATCATTTACTCTTTAAAGGCACTAGATACTATTCACATGTACGGTACTACTTAAAAGTATTGTTAGTATTTATATGTATGGTTACTATTCATACATACGGTTACTATTCACAAGTACGGTTACTATTCATAATTACAGTTACAGTTCTAGTAGCCTTTAATATGTCTTCTGCAAAATACAAAATAAAAAAATTCGATTGGAGAAATAACTTTAATTTGTGGAGAGTAAAAATGAGGGCTCTCCTAGTACAACAAGGACTGTTCAAAGTCTTGTCTGTAAAGGATAAGTTGATGGAATCTTTGCCCGATGATGAGAAAGAAGAGCTGGAGATGAAGGCGAATAGTGCTATACAGCTCTGTTTGGCCGATGAGGTTCTGCGGGAGGTTGCAAATGAAGATATCGCCGCCGGCTTGTGGCTCAAGTTGGAGAGCTTGTACATGACGAATCTCTAACGAACAAGCTATACTTGAAGCAACGCCTCTTCATCCTTCGCATGAAGGAATGTATGCGAATTAAAGACCACTTAGAGGAACTTAACACTATTCTTATGGATTTAAAGAATATTGATGTTAAAATTGACGAAGAAGATCAAACACTCATCTTGTTATGTTCATTACCTCCTTCCTATGAAAATTTTGTCAATAGTATGTTATACGGTAGAGATACACTTTCTTTGGAGGATGTCAAATCAGCCTTACATTCAAAAGAGTTAAGACAGAAAGTGTTTGTCGTAGGTGGAAAGGATTAAGCTGAAGGCTTGTTCACTCATGGTCGTTCTGAAAAGGGTGCTGGTGGTAGAGGCAAGTCTAGAAATATGTCTAGATCAAAGTCCAAGCCAAGAAAAAATGTTGAATGTTATTACCCACACAAATATGGGCATATAAAACCTAATTGCTCAGCGCTTAAAGCAAAGGATAATTCACAGTCGAAGTCTAGGGAGGTGAAACCTTCAGTTGCCACTGTAACTGAAGAGACTTCTAGTTCACATGAAGTTCTTTCAGTTAGTGTTAATACTCATTAACAAGATAAGTGGGTTATTGATTCAGGTTGTTTTTATCATATGTGTTCGCATAGGGATTGGTTTGTCACATTTAAATCTATCAATGGTGGTAATGTCTTGTTAGGAAATAACATGCCTTTCAAGACTATTGGTATCAGATCAATTAAGATTAGAACCCATGATGGTATTGTTAGAACATTGAGCAATGTCTGTCATATTCTAGAGTTAAAAAAGAACCTCATTTCTTTAAGCACCATTGACTCAAATGGTTTTAAGTTTTCAGCTGAAGGTGGAGTTTTGAGAGTTATTAAAGGCTTTCTTGTTGTGATGAAAGGAAAGAATGTAAATATCCTCTATATCCTTGAAGGCAATATAGTGACAGGTGCTGCAGCACTGTCATCCTCAGAGGATTCAGATTCAAACACTACACTTTTGTGGCATATGCGGTTAGGGAATATGAGTGAGAGAGGACCGTATGTATTGAGCAAAAAAAGTCTGCTTTGTGGTCAGAAAACTAGCAAACTAGACTTTTGTGAGAATTGTGTTTTCGGCAAACACCATAGAGTATCTTTTAGTACTGGTGTCCACAAAACTAATGATACTTTAGATTATATCCATTCAGATATTTGGGGTCTCTCTCAGGTTCCATCGAAAGGTGGAGCTCGTTTTCTACTAACATTAATTGATGATTATTCCAAAAAAGTTTGGGTGTATCCTTTGAAGCATAAGAGTGATGTGTTTGCAACCTTCAAACAACTGAAAGTTATGATTGAGAAGCAAACAAGAAAGTAAGTGAAGTGCATCAGAACCGACAATGAGATGGAGTTTTGTTCTACAGAGTTTGACCAGTTCTGTAAGATTAAAGGTATTGTACGCTATCGTACAGGTCGGTATACACCACAGCAAAATAGAGTTGCAGAAAGGATGAACATAACACTTTTAGATAGAGCTCAGTGCATGCTCTCTAATTCCGGTTTGTCAAGAGACTTTTGGACCGAGGCAGTCAATACAGCTTGCTATTTGATAAACAAATCTTCCTCTACAGCAATTGATTTTAAGACTCCAGAAGAGGCATGATCTGGTGTCCCTGCTAATTACTCTTATTTAAGAGTATTTGGTTGCTGAGCTTATTTTCATGTTAATGATGGTAATATTGAACCTAGAGCAAAGAAAGCTATCTTTCTAGGATATGCTACTGGGGTGAAGGGATATATATTGTGGTGTTCTGATCACAAGTCACCTAAGTTTATTATTAGTAGGGATGTTACTTTTGATAAAAAAATCCATGCTTCACCCGAGAAAGGAGTTTGTTATTGACACTACAGGTACTGAAAAGGAGTCTAGCAAGCAGGTGGAGCTAGAGAGCTCATCTTTAAAGAAAGTGCTTGAGGGCGCTCATGTTGAACCAGTTGATACTGCGAAAAGTTCAACTTTAGACGCTGATACACTGCAAGAGAAACAATATTAATATTATAACCGGGAGAACAAAAAGGCAGATCCGACCTCCTCAACTCTATGCAGACATGCTTGCTTACGCTTTGAGTATAGCAGAATCGATTAAGATTCCAGAGCCTTCTACCTATAAGGAGGCTATTAGTGGTAATGAGGCTACAAATTGGACTGTTGCGATAACTGAAGAGATGGAGTCTCTTCACAAGAACCAAACATGGGAGTTACTGAAGCCACCAAAGGGACAAAAAATTGTTGGCTATAAATGGGTCTTCAAGAAGAAAGAAGGAGCTCCGGATAGAGATTCTTTAAGGTACAAGGCACGCTTGGTAGCTAAAGGCTACAGTCAGACCAAAGGTGTGGACTTCAATGAAGTATTCTCTCCAGTTGTAAAACACACCTCAATCCGTGTGTTGCTTGCCATGGTTGCTCATTTTAATTTGGAGATTGAGCAACTTGATGTGAAGACGGCTTTTTTACATGGCGAGCTTGAGGAGCAGATCTTTATGTGTCAGCCAGAGGGGTTCATTATTGAAGGTAAAGAAGAACATATGTGCAGGTTGAAGAAATCTCTTTATGGGTTAAAACAGTCTCCGAGACAGTGGTATTTGAAATTTGATACTTTCATGTTTGAGCATGGTTACTCTAGGAGTAAATATGATAGTTGTGTTTATAATAAAAGGTTCAATGATGGTTCTTTTGTGTATTTGCTTTTGTATATTGATAACATGTTGATTGCAGGTAAAGATATGTCAGAAATCAACGAGTTAAAATCTCAACTCAAACATGAGTTTGAGATGAAGGACTTGGGAGCAGCAAAAAAGAATTTGGGGATGGAGATCCACAGGAATAGGCGAGAAGGAAGTTTATCCCTATCTCAGGAGAAATACATCAAGAAGGTGTTAGAAAGATTTGGCATGCTTGATGCCAAGCCTGTGAAGACTCCGTTTGCTACTCATTTTCTTCGTTCAGCAGATTTTTTACCTCAGACTGAGGAGGAGGGGTAGTACATGTCTTGTGTTCCTTATGCTAGTGCAGTTGGAAGCATTATGTATGCTATGGTCTGCACCCGTTCAAATATTTCACATGCAGTCAGTGTTGTGAGTCGGTATATGGATAAGGTTGGAAAGACCCATTGGCAAGCTGTGAAATGGATACTTAGATATTTGAGAGGATCTGCTAATATTAGTTTATATTTTGGCAGGAACACAAACTTAGATTGCATAATACTTGGCTATTCTGATTCAGATTATGCAGGCGATTTGGATAAGAGACGATCCCTGACAGGTTATATATTAACTCTTTCAGGTAGTGCCTTTAATTGGAAGGCGACTCTACAGTCGACAGTTGTTTTGTCTGCCACAGAGGCTGAGTATATGACAGAGACAGAAACAGTAAAAGAAGCCATTTAGTTGAGAGGTTTGGTTGAAGATCTCATCTTACACCAAGGTGTTACTACAGTATCTTGTGACAGCCAGAGTGATATACATTTGACGAAACATCAGATGTATCATGAAAGAACCAAACATATAGATGTCAGGTATCATTTTATCAAAGAAATTAAAGTCATCAGGATTGAGAAAATTAGCACTGCAAATAATCCTACAGATATGATGACGAAGCCTGTACCTTCGCGCAAGTTTGAGCATTGTCTTGATTTTCTTGGAGTTCAACAAAGCGGAGGTTAAGCCCGTAAGGGGCTTCTGGCGAGATAGTAAGAGTAGAGAGAAGATCTTCATATTCAAAGTTAAGGTGGAGATTTGTAGTCTGACTTTGTATATGAAAGGCCAAATACCACCTACCTTCATTGTGCCACCAAACCACAATCCTGTTTCACCTACCATTTTAATTTTTTTAATATTATTTGAAGGCTATATAAGGAGTGTGTGGGAGAGAGTTTAGAACATAGAACAGAACAAACAGAGAGAAGAAGTGAGAGTTGGAGAGAAGAGAGTGAGATAGAAAGAGAAGTCTTTCTTTGTGTGATTCTCTGGTTAGAGAGTGATCTCCTCTTTTGTAATCTTCTCTTTTGTGATTAGTGAAGTTTTCTGCTGTTCTCGCCCGTGGACGTAGATCATACTGACCGAACCATATTAAATCATTGTGTATTGTTCTTTGTCTTCATTGTGTTTATTCAGTATTGTTATTCTCCACTCTTGTATAGACATCTTCTGTATCTGTGAAGCCTCCCGCTGCAACACTAATGACCAACGAAACCAAGAGAAATCAGTTGTTAAAGCCAACTATTCTTCCTTAGCAGCATCCCGTAAATCATTAATAAGTAATTAAGAAAAGTATGCCATAAATAATCTCTCTTTAAGTGGAATAATGGCTCATAGAATTCAAGGGAAAGTTTAAGAAGGATTGAAAAGGCTTCTATTTGATTTTCTAGTAAAATGAAAGGGTAGGAATTCTATTAATACATGGTAGTTATGCACAACATTTGATTACAGATTCTCCATATATATAGCACATTTGTCAGTAGGATGTAAATGAAATTTCATTGAATTATTAGTTTAGAGAAATTGTTCCTCTACAACGTTACAAATAATTTTCTTACAGTTTTACTTACTACTCTGATTGAACCTCAGTGGGAACATCATTCAAGTCTAAATAGATGTATAATCATTTTTCAGATAAAATTTGGAACATGGGAGTAGATATAATCAAGGAATTGACGAGTTAGAAGAATGATTTTCATCTGATTCTCTCTATTTTAAAGGATATGGAGGATTTCGTAGATTTTTGGCATCATGATTTCGTGTTTGCGTTCTTCTTGCTGTTTGCTATGCTGTTAGAACCCTTGATCATTCTTTAGATTTTTTTTCTTTGTTCAATAAATTCAGTAATTTTAGTGTTTTATGAATGATCAGTCGCATGAATGATCATTCTTGAGATTTTTTTTCTTGAATTTTTTCTAGAAATCCAGTAGTTTCTTGAAAACCTTTTGATTTTTCCCTGATTAGTTCATTTCTTTCATTTGCCCTAATTTGAATGTAGTGGAAGAATTTAACATTTTGGGGGTAAAATGACAGGGGGTATATGAAAACAACTGCTTCTTTTCATTTGCCCTAATTTGAATATATCTAAAAGAATTATTTGTGGTATTTATATATTTTCTTGTCATACTTTAAGGTCATGTATGGAAACAACTGCTTCTTTTCATTGGAAGAAACTACAATAGATTTTCATAATTTTA
>BQKN01015524.1:0-10142 GCA_022839385.1 Asparagus kiusianus | reverse complement strand
ACACGAAATAATTTGTCGACTGATACAGACCGATGACCATTGGTCTATCTGATCGGTGGGGGTTTCATGATGTGGGGTTACGAATCATCGAGTTTCCCCTTCCATGATCGTATTACAGGGTTTTGTGAGGAAAGATTAACTGTCATTAAATTTCTTCTCAGCAAAAGTAGTAAGAGGATCTTAATCATTTTTATAATAATTAAGAACAGATTATTCACATGATCAGTTTCCATTTAGAATAATCAACTGATATCGGGTTATCCCAAAACATCCTATACAGGATTCTCTAGGAACTTCCCGTTCTGTATAGGTTATCCTGAACGTATTACGGATAATATTTTTTCAGGAACTTCCCATTTATTGGCATCATCAATTTGTTGCCATCTTGAGTGATCAGGCGATACGTACCGTTTGAATAGACTGTTTCTATCACGAACGGTCCTTCCCGTTTAGGTTCAAATTTTCCTTTCTTCTTGGAAGTGAGAATTATAGGTCTTCGAACGGCAAGAACCAGATCTCCTTCTTTAAAATCTCGTCGTCGGACCCTTTTATCAAAAGCCTGAGAAATTCTAGCTTGATAAAACTCGATCTGTTGCTGAGCTTCTAAGCGCTTCTCATCTAACACCTCTAATTCCTCGAGACGTTTTTGATGATGTTCTTCCGTCGTCATTCCCATTGCAAGAGCGACACGGAGGGAAGGAATCTGTACCAATGGAAGGACGGCTTCACACCCATATGTTAAGGCATACGGGGTGGTTCCGGTTGGCGTACGGACAGTTGTACGATAAGCCCATAGGGCTTCACCGAGTTTGTCTTCCCAATCTCATTTATTGGTTTTCACCAATTTTGCCAGAATTTTGATGATAGTCTTGTTAAAAGCATCGGCCAATCCGTTAGCTGTAGGATTATAAGCAGTCGATGAAACGTCCTTAATCCCGAATTTACCGCAGAATTTGATAAATGCGTTGCTCACGAACTGAGGACTATTATCGTGCACTATTCGCCTTGGAACACCATACCGATATATGATATGGTGTTTGATAAATTTGATAACATCACTCGTCTTTACTTCTCTAAGTGGAACTGCTTCTGCCCAATTCAAGAAATAATCGGTGATTGCTAGAATGAAACGGTCCCCTTTAACTGAATGCGGGAAAATAGGACCTACTATATCCATTCTCCAAGTTTCGAATGGCCATGATGTCGCCAATGGGTGTAAATACTCAGGAGGCTGGTGCATATAATTTGCATGTAACTGACACACTTCACATCGTCGTGCGTAGTCGACTGCGTCTTTTACCATAGTTGGCCAGTAATATCCGATTCTCCTAAGTTGATCGCAGAGTTTAGGACCGGGCTGATGTGCACCGCATATTCCATCATGCGCCTCTTTGAGTGCTTGTTCCGCTTCTTTGCTGGAGAGACAACGGAGTAAAAGACCATCGTACGATCGTCGATACAACATTTGCGCTGTGGCGTTGTAGTAAAATCTCGGCGCTCTTCGCCGAATCGATTTCATTTCTCTTACATCTTTAGGCAATATACCATGTAGGACGTAGTCGATAATGGGAAAACGCCAATCCCGAACTTCGGGTTCAACTCCTGTTGAGTATGCTTCCTTAGCGCTCGAATCGTAGATTGGAACAATAAGCTAGTGAGTCCTCACTGTAATTAATTGCTCTGTTTCGGGAGGTTGAGCCAAGGATACCGACAATGCCGCCAATGCGTCTGCATACGCGTTTTGGAGACGTGGAACGTACTCGATGAAAAATCCTTCAAACGAGCTTGCCATCTCGATGGCCACCTGGTGGTATGGAATCAGGTCTTGATTTCTGACTTCATACTCTCCTCGTATCTGATTAATTACCAGTTGAGAATCCCCAAAAGCTTCAAGGTATTCGACCCCCAGCTCTTTGGCAAAATTGAGTCCAATTATCAATGTATTATATTCGGCTACATTATTGGAACATGGTTTGGTCAATGAGTATGCTCTAGGCAAGACATGCTTTTCCGGGAAAACTAAAACGACCCCCACTCCTGAGGAGATTTTAGAACATCCGGGTGCGCTCGCCACGTTGGTTGCGCGGGAAGCCTCATCGAACTATAATTGCCACCTTGTTGATGTGAAGTGGTATTAACTTCGTGGGTTTCATCTGGCAGATCGTCGTATAATTCGACTACATCCTTCGTAGGATTTTCCGCCAGAAGATCGCAAATAGCTCGTCCTTTAACTGATTTTTGTTGCTTAAAGTACAAGTCGTATTGCGATAAGAGTAAAGCCCATCTGGCTAAACGCCAATTCATGGATGCCGGCTGGGTCATGAATACTCGAATAGGGTTTATGTTGGAAATGATATAAATTGTCTGTCCAACTAAATAATGTCGCATTTTCTGGATTGCAAATACCAAGGCAAGGCATTCTTTCTCGATCATCGGATAACGAGATTCAGCTCCTACCAGTGTGCAACTCAGATAATATACCGCTTGTTCATGCCGTTATCATCGTCTTGTGCAAATAATGCACTTAACGAATGGCTCGTCGCTTTGACATAAATCAAAATCGGTTTGCCCGATTTTGGTGCAACGAGAATAGGTGGGTTCGCCAGATATGTTTTAATATCTTCGAACGCCTTTTGGCATGCTTCATCCCAAATGAACGACACGCCTTTCTTCGTGAGTTTAGAGAATGGTTGACATTTTCCGGACAGATTTGATATAAATCGACGGATATATGCCAATCGACCTTGTAATCCTCTGAGTACTTTAAGATTTCTCGGAGGTTGTAGCTCGTGTATCGCCTTCACTTTATCAGGATCGATATGAATACCTTTTGTGGTGACGACGAATCTAAGAAATTTACCGCTCGACATTCCGAGGAAGGATTTAGTCGGGTTCATTTTTAGCTGATGGCTCCTCATAAGATCGAACATCGTCTTCAGATCTTTAATGTAGTCATTTTTATCACGGCTCTTAACGACCAGGTCATCAACGTAGCATTCGGCGGTCTTCCGAAGGTGCTCTTGAAAGATCTTCGTCATGGCTCGTTGGTACGTAGCACCGGCGTTCTTCAACCCGAACGGCATAACAGTATAACAAAAGACACCAAGGGGTGTTCTGAATGCTGTATGCTTTTCGTCGTCTGGATGCATCTTGATCTGATTATATCCTAAAAATCCATCCATAAATGACATTCTCTCAAACCCGCACGTATTGTCAATGATGATGTCTATAATGGGTAACGGGAAGTCGTCTTTAGGACATGCGGTATTCAGGTCTCTGAAGTCAATGTAAATTCTGATTTTTCCATTCTTTTTAAGAACTGGAACTACATTAGCCAACCAATCAGGGTGTTGTTCTTCTCTGACAAAACCTGAATCGATTAATTTTTTGACTTCAGCTTCTATTGCCTCCATAATTTGCGGACGAAACCGTCTTTGTTGTTGCTTGACAGGTTTAGCATCTGATTTTATATTGAGGCTGTGCATTGCTACGTTTAGGTCGAGTCCCAGCATATCTTCGTAATTCCAAGCGAAAACGTCGATATACTCTCTAACGAGGGCGATTAGTTCCTCTTTTTCATCCGGTGGAAGATCACGGCTGATAAATATAGGTTTCGGATTAGTTTCGTCACCCATATTAACTTGGACTACTTTATCCTCAGTAGGAGGTTCTCTTTGCTCAAATCGATCGCCATATTGGATGTTCATGTAATGTATCCACGGATCTTCCCAAATAGGCAACTAATCGTCTCCTTCGATCGTGGAAGGATCAACTGTCGCCATATTTGACATTAATGCTTTGAACCTCTCTCCAATGCTCACGTCAGAGTCCCACATTGAAGTATCGAATGAATGCCCACTCTCATTTCTCAGTTGGCTAATGATCTGCTGGCAATATTCATTATCAGATGACAAAGCATAACCTAGACCTCTTTTATGACTGTAATAATAATCCGGTTTTCCTTTTGGTACATAGGTAGGACGGGGGGGAACCCGGACACCTTGACCAAAATAAAGACCTTCACCGAGCGAGAGGTCATAGCCTTGCCTCCTCATATAACCGTTTGCTTGCGAACTATACCAAGAGAAATGTCGCCCCGGCTCTTCATCATCTGAGTTGCTGTCCAAGAAAAGATTAGGAGTTGGGGATGGATCCCCTTTTCCAAAGATTATTTCTTTCTCACCCCCTGTCTTTGTGGGTAGGATTACCGTTGTTCCAATTGGATTTTGAAGATATTTTGTCATCGTGCAAGACGAACGAAGCGGCATGTGTAGACTAGGATCGTCATACAATTCCTGCATTACATCATTGAGACAATACGAGTACTCTAAATCATCATTTATTACTTCATCGGCAAGTTGCCAGTTACAACTTTCACCCGACAATTCACCACTGTCAAGATCGATTACAAGAGGTTCAATGTCATTCAGTACAAGACCGTCACTATAATCGAGCCCGGCTTCGGTATCAACTTCTTCCCCGCTGTCCGTACCATGGGCCGATGGTTCAGTATCGGATTCAGCATCGTAAAGAAGGGAGTCAGTAAAATAATTTTCTAACCCCTTAAACGGTTGCTTATCCGCGACCACCGTCTTAACCTCATCATTAGTGTCAACATACTTCAAACACTGATGGAGGGTGAAGGGAACTATAAGATTACCGTGGATCCATGGGCGACCCAATAGTAAGTTATATGAAGTTTCATCATCAATCACATAGCAAGTGACCTCCGACTTCAAATCTCCAAGCTGACACTTCACTCGGATTTTTCCCAACGGTCTTGACCCGCTAGTATTGAACCCATAGATGACCGTTCCTGTGGAGGCTAACTTGCTGGCGGGAATTCCGAGGTAGTACATCAACCGAAGTGGCATGATGCTGACAGCGGAACCCGGATCGACTTGAATCCGGTTGACAACGCTCGAACCGATATATCCAGTAAAATATAACGGTCTATCATGCTTTGAATTCCTGACTTGCATATCTTCTTTTGTGAAAGCAATGCAAGGAAATTTGGTGGCTGCCAGATTGTAATGCTGTACTGATGACTCTGGCTCTTCAGGAGTTGGCTTGATCTGAGTGAGAAATACTTCGGAATCAGCCAGGGCTTCTTGTAAAGCTTCTCTGGTCTCTTTCGAAAGGTGCAATAACTCGTATAGCGTGATCCTTACAGGGATATTAGCCAACTGAGTCATGACATCGAAGTGGTATGGAGCATTCGAGCTTATCGATTTGTCTCGTCCAATCAGTCGATTGAAACGAGGCTGCCTCGGAAGTTGAACCTCTTTGGGTTGAGGTTCCTTCTCTTTTTGTTTAGTAACTTTTTGAGGTTTTTCAGCAGCCACAGGAGGAGTTGCAACTACCCCCAGTTCTGCAAGGGTTTTAGCGTTTGGGTTAGAGGTTTCAGGATACTTATAATGGTATTCATTCCCACCCCTTGTAGCTAAAGATTCTTGTTCTTCTTCAGAAAACGGTAAAGCTGGAATTTCTTCATCGTTCTTCTCAGGAATCGTTGAGGCCCCATAACAGGACTTCTCTTTTCCCTTGCCTTTCGACTTCTTCTTCGATGTGGATGTTGTCCACTGTTCATCTTCAAGCAAATCCAGATAAACCCAAAGGATTTCGCCGTTAGGGGTCGTGTGTGACACTAGTCCTTTTTGGCGCTGTCCATGAGGGTCATCGTTGATGGTTTGCATCTTGACCTTTGATACCGGCTTGGCTTGAAACCAAGACAAAGGAACCGATCCGAAGCTAATAGAGACCGCGTTTGCGCCTACCTTCTTCTCTTTTGGCTTCGGCGTCACAATACCAACATCAATTAAGGTTTGTATTTTGTCTTTTAAGACATAACACGCCTTAGTGGGATGGTGGACCCTCCTGTGATATGCACAATACTTTGGGTCATTAGTCTTCTTCGCTTCTTCTTGGTTTGTGACCGGTGGAAGCTTGATCTTATTGTTATCCAGTAGGTATTTAAAGATAACTGGAACTTCATCATCTTTAAATGAATACCCCTTTGGGAATCTGGGCTCAGAGGTTTTAAACTGCTTCTGAGGCTGCTGATTTTGATTTGGTGCCAACTGGAAGAATGACTGCTGCGGTTGTTGTTGCGGCGGCTGTTGTGACGTTTGATGTGCGTCTACAGCGGCTACGGGCCCTCTTCCTCTGCCTCGAGGATTGAAGTTCTGTTTTTGATTATTGGCTGGTGGTTGACCCCTCTCCAAATTCCTTCTCTTGAGAAAGCGTTCAGCTTGCTCACCTCTCACTTTCAACTCCTTCCAAAATTTAGAGGGCACAACCCCCATTATTTCTAGCACATCCAAAGACAGGTTATTGTGACATGTCAGTAGGATGAACTCTTCTGTGAGCGGATCTCTGCAGTTCACCGCTTTGTTTCGGAATCGTTTGACGAAGACGTCAACCGATTCTCCACCTTTCTGCTTCTCGTCCAGCAGGGTACCAATAGAGACCTCTGTGTCGTCGTCGAAGAAATTGGTGAGGAATAATTCTTCCATATCTCCCCAGCTAGTGATGCTTCCGGGTTTCAGGCATCGGTACTAATCGAAGGCAGGCCCACGGAGGGTTCTTACGAATGACCGGACCATCAGGGCTTTATTTCCTGATATTGCGCCGAGATGTGACTTGAAATAAATCAAGTGTTGAGTTGGTGAACCCCAGCCATCAAAAGGAGTAAAATTAATCAAATTAAATTTTGGGGGATAAGGAATAAGATCCCACTCCCTCGGGTACGGGTATGGAATGCCCGTCTTCTTCACTTCTTGGGCCGTCATCAGAGCGTTGACTTTGCTCTCGAGATCTTGCATTTTCTTGTCTTCTTCCTCAGTATTCTTCAGATAAATTTGAGGAGGCTGAGTAGCTGATTTGACCGGACCGCTTCCAGCATTGTCTTTGTCCAGAGGATGATCAGCGAAAATAGTCTCATCTTCTTCATTATCCACCTCAGCTATACGTATAGGTAGAACATTACGCTGACTGGATTCTGCTTTTTGGCTTGACTCCGGTTGATGTTGTTGAGCTTGTAAATCTCGCATCTGCTGCATCGTCAACTCCATCTCCGTTTTGATCTCAGCTCTAATTTCTTCGCGTTGTTTGGCTAACGCTTCCTGTAGTATCTGAGCCAATTGATCCGGCGTGATTACAAAAGATTCTCTGGCTCGCCCAATACTAGACGTGGTACCGTCTGAAGCAATAGCCGAACATGTATCTGATAGTTCCTCATCTGAAGATAACCCTTCATGCATTCTTTTGTAGTCTCGGCGTCGGTTGGCCCTTCGTTGCAACCGTGACATTCTTTGAGAAAGACCCCGCTCAACTCTCCCTTCTGAAGAGAAATCAGGGTCAGGGTTGACTAATTGCTGTTTTCCTCTGCCGGTCATATTAATAGTGACTTCAGGGAATTCATCTTGCCGTATTGCAGGTTTCTTCTTGTTGAAACGTCTCATTTTGGGTTTTGACGCTTCAGCAGAAAGTCTTTGAAATACAGATACTCGGGTTGACTTATTTTTTGAGCAACCGCATTCTGTCAGCACTGCCTTAATGAGTCTCTCGCATGCGCATTGAGACTCATCTTCTCGGACAATTCTTTTTCTTGATTTATTGTTTTGATAGTACAGGTCATCATTATTGTGATTTGAGATACCTATCTTTGTTTTGTGAACCTTGTTAACATGCACAGGACGACTAGTCGTCACTCTGAGCGATCCAAGGTTAAATTTTTAAATCCGCCCCCTTGCGGGTGTGGAGTCTTCATAGGTCCTAAACGAGAATGAACTGGTATTCTCTCGTTTTGGACTGCAGTAATTCTGACGGGAGGGTGTTTACGACCCCCTGTATAAGAAAGCACTAAGGGTTTCCTTGCTGGATCTGGGTTTTCTTTGACTGGGGCTTTGCCTCGATCGTTAACCGAAGGACCGAGGCGATCCGCCATTGTGATCTTGAATTTGGATAAGTCTGGGCTAACCCAGGGTTTCACAGGTGATGCAGTAGACGCCTTAGTAGTAGAAGGGCCAGAATCGGGCGTCGATGGAACTGAAGATATGGTTTTGCGACGATGTGAGCATCACGGCCAAATGAAGTGCCGCAGCAGTCATGACTGTCGTAGTTGAGCAAAGTGCCACGGCAGCCATGACTGCCGCAGTCGTATAAAGTGCCGCGGCAGTATGGGCTGCCGCGGTTGGAGATTACATCCCCTTGTGATTTTTGGGCACCTTCGGTTTTGGGAACCCAAATTTTGCAATTCTTAGGTGGATTTTCAGACACCATTTCTTTCTTGTTTCTCTGAGCTTGTTGACGAAGCGCACGGGCACGAGCGGCCTTCACTTAACGTTTTTGTATGCGTTCTTTAAGGGTCGAACGAGCTCTTTTGACAAGAGTCCATTCCTCCGTCGTGAGCCGTGCAGAAATATGATTATTTTACCGTTGAGGCAACTGAACCACCTTTTGCTTCCTCGACTCTAGGTCCGCATAGTAATGGACCCCGTCTGTTTGTTGCATGACCTTAGCCAATTGACGAGCACGGCGCTGGCATTGTCTCTGACGAGCCCTCTTCGTCAGCACTGGTGAACCATTGATCAGCGACTCCTTAATGGGTGCGGAGTCGTTTGGAGCAGGGATGTCGCAGGCAGATTACTTAGCAGCAATTGTGCAAGTACCTTCACCTGCGGCCTTCATTGGCATTGCAGACTTGAAATTCTTCTTGGAAGAGGAAATCTTCCTGCACTTGTGAGACGAGGAAGATTTTGAGGATGAGGATGATAGATACTCCTCGAATTTGGCTTGATCGAATTCATATTCGATCTCTTCACTGACGATGATCTTGATCGGCTGCGATACGGCGGCCTCGGCAGCGAGGCCGCTGGCTCCCACTGTGGTCGCCAGTTTGTTTTCGCCAAAAGTCGTTTCCATTGCAGATTCCATTAAACTTCGATCGTTTACAGAAGGTTACAATGAAAAACAGACAAAAAATTACAACTTTTGAGAAAATAACACAGAAATCATTTATCGAGTTCTGTTTTGTGGGACTTTGCCTATGCCGGGAGTGCTTTGGCTCGTGGACCACCGATTCGTAGATCGTGAGGTTGTTTAGAGATCCTTCCTTCGTTTATCGAAGTAGGGATTTGAAGCGAATATCTTATCGATGTAAGATGTTCACTCTTCCAAAGATCAAGTCTAAGCTTAGATCTCTAGGAATCACCAAACACTGTTTGTGAAGGATGAAAATTCTCTCTCTTCTTCCTCAAAATCACCAAAAGCTCAAGCTTTTTCTGCTCCAATATGCTCTCTCTCCTTATTTCGTGTCTAGGGAAGTATTTATAGGGGTAGCAGTGCATAACAGTGGAAATGGGGGTAAGATAACTGACCAAACAAGTGCCCTTTGGCCGCGTCAGTCAACACTGGCGCGGCTGTTGGCGCGGCAGTGTGGGCTGCCGCGGCTAAAGAGACAGTTACACCCACGTTCCCTCTTGCTTGAAACCGTTCTCTCACGACCTTTAACCATTTTTTTTCGTGGTTTAACTGCTTGTCCACGTCAGCACACGTTCTATTTCTGATATGTAGCCACGTGGACTTTGAAAATCATTGTATAACTACTTATTTAACCATCGTGGCAACTCTCCATAATAGCCGCGACACTATAGGCTGCCGCGCTTTAGCCGCGGCACAATAGGCTGCCGCGCCTTAGCCGCGGCATAATAGGCTGTCGCGCCATAGCCGCGGCACCATGGGCTGCCTGTTGGTGTGTACGTTGTTCTTCCATGTTGTCTCGCTTCCTTTGAATGATCCCCTCTAATTAAGAGAATGATGTTCATCGTCTTCTCTTTGCCTTGAGTGGTATTTGGATGTCTGTAAGCATTTTTTGACGCATACACAAGGTAGATTTAACACCCAATCCTTCTTTCTCTCGCTAGGCATGGCTAAAAACATGGTTCTCCATGATGCATCATCATGCAAAATATGTGCGGCATTGGAAAACTGAATTGAGTCAACATCGGGAAGAGCACTAAGTGTAGTGATGCTCTGAACCATTCCTTGTTCTTCCTCAGAGCTTCTTCCTCTCCCTCCACTAACATGACTATTTGCAGTAGTCGAACTCATTTTCCTCTCCCTCAACTCCATTTTCTTCC
>BQKN01015522.1:0-16326 GCA_022839385.1 Asparagus kiusianus | reverse complement strand
TATATAGTATTATTATTATTATTATTATTATTATTATTTTGCTTTCTATTTTTAACTCTTTCTTCCTTTGTGATTTTTTTCTACTTTACGGGCTTTCTAAGTGACAATTTAACGAGTTTTGGGCCAATGGATCCCAACCCAATTGGGCTTAGGTCATTAAGTATGAAAATACTCTTTGGGCTTAATTACTCGGTTAGCTTAAGCTTTATAAGATAGAATCATCATGAATTCAAGAGTTTTTTTTTTTTTTTGCCCATTTTTCGCACTCTTCTTTTGTAATTTTTTTTTATGTATATGTATATATATTCTGAAAAATATGTAAATCAAGACACTTTGAAAAATTATTTTCAACTCTAAGCTAAGTATGCATAAATTCCATTATTTTAAATAAAAATCTAAGTTAAGGCTTAAGTAAAGTATACTACTTTGAAAATTATTTCTTAAGAAATTTATTTAGAGATATCATAAAAGGTAAACTTGAGTAAATAACAAACTAGGGATTAGAAAATTTTACAATTTATCAAATAAATCAATTATTACATAACTCTATTAATTTGGCAAGTGACAATATTTTTATAATTTTTTTAAGGAAAAGAAAAAAATGCAACTAAAAAGGTAAAATAAAGAGAAAAATAACTAATTCCTACCCCCACACCTAAATTTTGTATTGTCCTCAATGCAAACTCTATGATGCACAAAGTAAAGCAGATAAGAAGTAAAATACTTATATTTGGTTGGCTGATAAAAATCTACAATTACCTTTGGTCTGAGGAGGATGGAAAAAAATTATACTTCTTTTTTTTCTCTTTTTTTTCTTTTTTCCTTTTTCTTCTTCTTTTTTTTTACAACTGAATAAGAAACTCTCGAATGAGAGAAGAATAAATTTTTTTTATTATTTTGAAATAAAACAAAACAAACAATATAGAATGAAGGGTTTAACATGAAGAGCTTATATTCTATATTAAATCCTACCTTATTGTTGTTACAGGAATAGGCTACCTAGCAATGCGTATTAGGCGTAAACGTAGGGTTTTTGGCTAATCCTTAACCCTCAACGGATTTGATGTACCTTGATCGATTACCATTCAAATCGGGCTAGCATGTGAATTGTCTGAATCCGTTTCACATGTAACGTTGTACTAAGAGAGTTAACTCTCTTAGTGCTACGATATTAACTACATATACTTTGTCATTATCACGGGAATAGACTACCCGATAGCATGTCTCAAATGCAGGCTTATCTCTAATAAGGGATTTGAAATAAACTCTCTTATGCCAAATAGGCATAAACTCAGTTGTTGTTAAGTCAAATAACAACTAGCTACACGCGTTAGGTGTAAGCTTATCCCTAATTGGAGATCGAGATAAAGTCCTCTAGAATAAATTTTGGCATCTTTTTCGTATTAGGAGTGGACTTATCTCTGTTTAGGAGTCGAGATAAAGTTCCTCATGCATGGGAGGCATGGGTTTGTGATGTTAAGAGATTATGTCTTCTCTTGGGGTAAAGACTAACCCGATGCTGGAGAGAAAAAATTTTATATTCTATCCCCAGGTCTTCTTTTGGGGTAAAGACGAACCCGGTGTTGGAGAGAAAAAATTTTATATTCTATCCCAATGTCTTCTTTTGGGGTAAAGATGAGCCCGGTGCTGGCGAGGAAGAATTTTATATTTTATCCCCAGGTCTTCTTTTGGGGTAAAGACGAGCCCGATGCTAGAGATGAAGAATTTTATATTCTATCCCTAGGTCTTTTATTTGGGTAAAGACAAACTCGATACCGAAGAGGAAGAATTTTATATTCTATCTCTACTGCAAAAGAAACTCAATGTGGGATCTCCACTTCGAAAATCTGGAAAGTGAAACTAAGAGTGGGATCTCCACTCCGAGAATCAAAAAGATCCGGATAACCCTAACTTTTATAGGATTAGTTACCTGATCTGAAAATGGATTTCTTGTTTATTGAGATGGAGTTCGAACTTCGTCCCTAACTTTTATAGCTTTGACCAAAGAGGAAAGAGTGGAAGCCTTTCGTTTATCGAAAAGGAGTTTCGATTGTGGTCCTAACCGTTTAATGGTTTGACCAGGTGGGGGTTATTAAGATGACCCTAACTTTTATAGGTTTGATCGTTCAATTTGGGTGGAGGTCTTTCGTTTATCGAAAGGGAAGTCTAGTTTTGAAAGTGGACCTCACGTTCATGAAAGGAATCGATAGGGGATTTTGGCTTTGGTGCTAACTATAGGAAGGTTTGACCAAACAAGCAGTGGGAGCGGGGTACAAATAACAGTAGGAATATTGATTTGTACAAATTACTTGGTGGGGGTTTTCAGCGTCAAGTGATAGGGACTTAAAATGAAAGCGGTTTGCTAATTGTCATGGATCAGCAGCTTGAACTTTTGAGTACTGTGTTGGGACTTTAACATTAGGAGTGTTAAGTACACAAACACAGTGGGAGTTTGAATGGATTCAGCCGAAAGAATTTTAGCGGACCTACTGTCAGTTAATTTGATCAATAAAGGACTTTGTGGGGGAGGATCGTGAATCATCAAGCACTTTACAGTTGCATCATAGGAGTTTCATGAGGGAAGATTGACTGAATGAGGTCATGGAATCTTATCTCAACGAAAGAGTGCTCGGAAAGTCATGGTGGGAGGGTTTTAATCATCTTGGAAATGATTAAATATCCACCGTGAGAGGTTTTAATTACTTCTTATTTATGATTAAGGATGAATTATTCAGATGACTGTGTTGGCCTTCTTGTTTTAATGATGTTTAACAAACAATTTACCACTAATGTTGTTTATCTAGTATTTGTGTTTTCTTATTTATTATAGACAAACAACGTTGTTGGAGGATGGATGGAATAGCGCTTTAACGACGATATCAAATGGAGGTTGGCGGAAATGTGGAGTGAAGCCTTGCAATTCAAAGTTAAAGATCAAGTTCAAGCTTCATCCGCGAGATTACCAAGAAGAGCTTATTGAAGATCAAGATCTAGCTTGGGTAACTTAGTTTAGGTTTTATATTATGTGTGTTAAATACCTTAAGCTCAATATCATATACACACACGTATTTGGTTTCTATGTATATATATAGTTATATATATACATGCATGGTTTTGGGTTTTCATGCTTTGGACACACTTGCAAAATACATGAGTTTTCACAAATGGAAATTCAATTTGAGAAATACATTTTCTAACATGTTTGTTTTCATGTTTATAAACATTTCACAAAGTTTCATCAAGTTTGGAATTGATTTGTTATGTTTAATGAAATTTACAAAATCATGTTTTCATTTGTGCATGTTCGTGCATATTTTTACAAAACCGATGAGTTTTCATAAATGGGAAGTGATATTCAAGAAATTCTTTCTTTGACATGTTTATCTATATGTTTAGAAACTTCTCTCAAAATTTTACTATTTTTGGAGTTGATTTACTGTGCCTAATTGATTTTACAAAATCGTGTATCACAGCAGATTTTTAGAAACTGTATTTCTGTGTTCAAACATTTATTTCTCTCAACTGGAAAATTATTTTTCAGAAATTCTTTCTCTAACATGTTTTTATACATGTCTAGAACCTTCCCACAAAATTTTATAATTTTTGGAGTTCATTTACTATTTTAAATTGATTTTACAAAACAGCTGCGCACTGCTACAGTAACTTCGATAGACCGGACCGGTCGACCGGAAATGTCTCTGGACGATACTCAGCTTTGCATATGGCTCCCGGTCGACCGTACCGGTCGACCGAAGTTACTGTAGCATCTGACCATTGCTACAGTAATAGCTAGTTCTGTTTTTTGTTTATTTTAATGTTTTGATGGTGTTTTTATTGGTTTTTGGGGTTGTTTCATGAGCCTATATATACCCCATACCCTCATACCTCTAAGAACAATCTAAGAGAATGTTTTAAAATAGTTTAACAAGGGTTTAAACTTGTTTAGTATTTGTTTAAGTTTGGTTTAAGAAGCTTTTAAGCAATTGAGGGTTTGAGTTTGTGAATTCAATTTCACAAGAGCAAGTGGAGATCATCCTTTGGTGTTTGAGCATTCACTCTTCTCCTACTCTCTTGTCATCTTTAGAGAAGTGTTTCTAAACTCATCTAGCAATTTATTATTTTGATTATAATTTCTATAAGCTAGATTTATATTGAGTTTAGTTTAATCGTTTTATTGATACTCTTTGTTCACACACAACCTATTGAGCTTAGTGTATTTACATTCATAGTATAATTTGGGGTTGTGGGTTTGTGACTAAGAGTTACGCTTAATTGAGTTCTCACCTTGTTTAGAGAACAATCAAATTGATTTATATTGTGCTTAATTGTGAGGATTCACTTGTAATACACTTGTACACCGAGAGAAGTGTGTGGTGAGAGACGGGGTCGAATCCAAGAGGAGTGGCGTCGGTTGACGTGCCTAGGGAGAGGTTGTAACCGAGCACTTGAGGAGGAGGACACGGGCTAGGACCAACACTTAGTGTGTAAAGTGTGATTTCATAGTGATTATATTGTGAGGTGTAAACGTTGTTCGGGTAAACGTAGAAAACCCGGTTGTGATAGTGGAGATCTCCTCGAGGTGAGGAGCGGAGACGTAGGTCGTGGGGACCGAACTCCGTGATCATATCGTTTTGTTTGTGATTGCATTGGCGTTCTTATTCTTGTTTTCATATCTTATATCGCCTTTGTGTATTGCTCATCATATTACCCTATCACTTGTGTAGATTGTTTTCATATCTTATCCTTGTTCATATACTTGTAATATCTCATTGATAGGATATATTCATTTGTTCATATTGCCTTATCCTAGCTAATGTATCTTATTGCATTTTATTCTTGCTAGGATATTTTGTTATTAGTTTTAATTGGTATTTAATCGGATTAGATTAGCATAAGACCCTAATCACCCTCCCTCTAGGGTCTAACAGACCGGTCTTCATCTTGAATAATTAGCAGATCTCAAGTTATTCTTAAGAATACCATGCATAGCATTCCCCAGGAACTTCCCGTTAAATAGGTTATCCTGAACATTCTAAGGATGGTACTTTTTTAAGAACTTCACATTTATTGGTATCATGAGCTTGTCACCATCTTGGGTGATTAAGCGATATGCACTGTTTGAGTAGACTGTCTCTATCACAAACGGTCCTTCCCATTTGGGTTAGAATCTTCCTTGCTTCTTGGAGTTGAGTATTATTGGTCGCTGATGGTGAGAATCAAGTCCCCTTCCTTGAAGCTTCGTTGTCGGACTTTTTTATCAAAATCCCGAGAGATTCTGGCTGGTAAAACTCAATTTGTTATTGTGCCTCTAGGTGCTTTTCATCTAACATCTCAAGTTCTTCAAGACGTTTCTGATGTTGTTCCTCAGTCGTCATCCCTATTGCGAGAGCAATATGAAGGGATAGAATTTGGATTTCCAAGGGAAGAACAGCCTCGCATCCATACACTAGAGAGTACAGAGTTACTTCGGTAGGCATGCGGACTGTGGTACGATATGTCCAGAGAGCTTCGTCGAGTTTATCATCCCAGTCTTGTTTATTGGTCCTGACGAGCTTTGACAGAATCTTAATAATGGTTTTGTTGAAAACTTTAGCTAATTTGTTTGCCGTTAGATTGTATGACGTCAACGAGATATCTTGAATCCTGAACTTAGCACAAAATTTGATGAAGGTATTGCAGACAAACTAAGGGTTGTTGTCGTGCACGATTCGTCTTGGAACACCGTATCTATAGATGATGTAGTGTCTGATGAACTTGATGACGTCGTTTGTCTTCACTTCTTTGAGTGGAAACGCTTTGGCCCACTTTGAGAAGTAGTCGGTGTTTGCTAAAATGAAACAGTCACCTTTGGCTGACGGTGAAAAAATAGGACCGATAACGTCCATTCCCCATGTCTCGAATGGTCATGAAGTGGCCGAAGGGTGCAAATGCTCTAGGGATTGGTGCATGTAATTTGCATGTATTTGACATGCGTGGCACCGTCGGGCGTAATCAACTACCTCATTGACCCTGGTTGTCCAATAATATCTCATTCTTCTGAGTCGACCATAGAGTTTGGGACCGGGTTGGTGTGCATCATAGGTCCCATCATGCGCTTCCCTGAGAGCCTCCCCCGTCTCTTTGGTTGAAAGGCATCGGAGTAGCAGACCATCGTATGCGCGACGATATAGTGTCTAGGTCATCGTGTTATAATAGAATCTCGACACTCTTTATCGGACCGAGTCTCTTTCTTTTATATCTTCTAGTAAAATACTATGCAAGATATAATCAATAATGGGGAAATGCCAGTCTCGAGGTTCGAGTTCAATTCTGGCCGAGTGCACCTCTTTGATGTCTAGGGCATAGTCCGACATAAAGAGTTGGTGAGTTCTCACAGTAACCAATATTCTGTTTCAGGAGGTTGTGCCAGAGATACTGCTAATGCCACTAGTGCATCTGCATATGCATTCTGGAGACATAGAATGTACTCGATTAAGAATTCTTAGAACGAGTATGTCATCTTGATGGCCGCATTGTGGTACGATATCAGGTCTTGATTCCTGACTTCATACACTCCTCGAATTTAGTTGACTATCAGTTGATAATCACCAAAAGATTCGAGATATTCGACCCCTAGCTTTTTGCCGAAACTGAACCCAATGAGCAGCGTGTTGTATTCAACTACATTATTGGAACACGGATCAGTGAGTGAATAGGCCCGAGGGAGCACGTGTTTCTCTAGAGAAACTAAGACAACTCCAACTCCTGGGGATATTTTTGAACTTCCGGGAGCGCTCACCACATTTGTTGCCCGAGAAGTACCGTCGAAGTATAATTGCCACACCTGCTGATGAGAGGTAGTATTGACTTCATGAGTTTTATCAGGCAAATCTTCATATAGTTCGGTTGTATCCTTCGCAGGGTTAGCCGCTAGAAGATCATAAATTGCTTGCCCTTTGACCGACTTCTATTGCTTGAAGTGCAGATCGTATTAGGATAAGAGTAGGGTCCATCTCATTAACCGCTAATTCATTAAAGCCGATTGTGTCATGAATACCTAGACTGGGTTAACATTAGAAATGATGTAGATCATCTGTCCAACCAGGTAGTGTCGCATTTACTGATAATCACATTTTATTACAATTTCATACCCTCGTTATCTATTTTATATGAATAAATATACCACTAATAATTGCTTTTATCTTTAATTGCAGGTTAATGAAGAATAAATCCCAAAAATCCCATCTCTCAACAAAGACACTTGAGTAAATGAAGAAATAAAGAGAAATTCAAGAAGCCAAATGAAATACTTGAATTTTAAAGCTCAAAAGCCCAAACAACCCAACATATCCATGGCAGTTTCATCTTTATTCACAAGTGAATTTTCGAAATTTAAAGGCCCAAAGCCCATCAAAATATTAAACCAAGGGAAGTTTCATGGACCTGCTGCATATGGATTTGGCTGATGCAAGTTTGAATCACAAGAAATGCAAAGAGTGGGCTGAAAATCAAATCAAGTGGGCTGAACAAGTTTGCAGACTTGGTGTGTGATTTTCAAAATCAAATGCAAACCTCAAACTTGCTGCAGATTTTAATCGGACTGTGCTGCAAGACTTGGCTTTTGATTTTCAAAAGAAAAATAAATGTGGAATGTGCTTGAATTGATCATTGTGGACCGGACTTGAATTGATTTGGAAAATCATTTTAAATGGGCCGGATGTTCATTTTCTTCTTAGAAAATCAAATAAAGATTGGGCCTTGGAAAATAAAATGAAGATTGGACTAGAGAAGAACAAGAAGCAAATTCAAAGGTGGAGATTGCTTTGCTTGGGGCTCAAGACAAATCCAATGACTCATATTCATTGAAGATTACTATAAATAGGGGTAGAGAGTGAGGGGTTAAGGGTATAAAAAATTTTGTAACTCCTTTTGGAGAGGAGGGATACTCTTAATTAAGAAGGCCTTCCAAAAATTGTAACTTTAGTTGCAATTAATAAAAATAATTTTTCTCCTCTTTAAATTTGTTCTTTCTCCTCTTTGTTGAATGATGAGGATGGAGATGAAGAGCAATTTGAAGGTTTGCATTTCTTTTCTCTTTTATTTCTTTTTCGTAATTTCTTTATTAATGCTTATTAGTTAAATTTAAATTCATGCTTGTAGTGTAGATTTATTTTCTTGTCTTTTTATTTCTTTTTGCACTTTAATTTGTAGAATAGATATATTTTCTTGCATTTAATTTTTGTAATATATTTTGTAGTTTAGATTTTTATTTTCTTTGTAGTTAGATTTATTTCTTGTTCATAGTTTAGATTTTTCTTTTCTTTTTATTTTTGTAATTAGTTCTTTTTCTTGTTTTTATTTCTTAAAGATGTGAATTTAATTTTTGTAGGAAGTTTAGAATTATATGAAACTAGTCTAATTTCCTTTATATTGTATGAATTATTCTCTTGCACTTAAAATGTTCATGTTTAGGATAATCAACTAGAGAACTAATCGGTAGAAGAAGAATTTGATAATCTATACTTATCTTAAATGGTTTGATAGGTTATGCTTATGAATTCTAGGATTATTATCATGTTGTTGTTCTTATCATGAATAGTAATTTTAACTTAGATGATAATTTAATAGGTTACACTTTCCTTAAATGGTTTGATAATCTATGCTTAATAAATCTAAGTTGAAATATGATAAAAAGAGAATAGTTTATATTTTGTAATTGAAATTGGTTAGTGGATTATATTCTAGATTTTTTACCTCTTTTAAATCCTCCATTTTGACTTTCTTAAATTTTCTTTTCATTCTTGGTTTTATTTCTTGATTTTATCCATTCATCTTTCTTGACTTGTGATTTCATTTATTCTTTAATTCTTCCTTCTCTCATCTAAAATTCAATTTATTATCTTGTGCATATATTCACAACAATCACTCATCACATTCACACTTATTCTTTATTCCTAATTGTCACGCACAAAACATAAGAACCATTTCTAATAATCTCTTAAATTCACATTCCTCGTGGGATCGATATTTTTTATACTATAACTTGATTAATTGTGCACTTGCAATTTTGGTACATAATTATGCCGCATCAAGTTTTTGGCGTCGTTGCCGGGGAAGGTGCTAAAATAGGATTTTATTAATTTGGTTCTTTAACTTGTGTGTTTTCTTGTGAAGGAACCGTTTGGAGCTTGAAAATCTTGGATTGAAGATCAAGAATTTGAAGAATTGCTTTCGGGTAAGTCCTCTTTCTAGTTTTCAATTCCACCCTCTTTAGCTAGCTTCACAATTAGAGATAATTAGGATTTAAAAAAACAAAAAAGATTTTATTTTTGTTGACCATAATAAAATTCATCTTTCACTTGGACTTTAACTAACAAGATAATAAACTCAAACAATTTTCCCCCTTCTCACATTTGATTGTTGTTGACCATAATTAAAAAAAAAGATTTTCTTTTATCATCCTTTTTAGTCGCTTTTAATTTCTAGGGTTGCATTTCATATAGTGTAGGAATTCACCAAAGTGATTGTAACACTTGATTTGGCACACACTTAAAATATTCTTAAGGGCAAAACCCCAATCAAGATAAGGTAAGGGATTTCATCACCCTTTCCTTAGCCCACAAATCACTAATTCTTCACTTCACCAAACCAAGCCTTCTAAAACTCATTAGACGTTAGCCCCTAAGGATTCGAGCTCAATAAGGAACAAGAAATCCTTAAGTGAACCGGTTTAAGTTTTCTCAGAATAGTTGGTGTCTAAGGCAAGGTTTAGGGGTTGCGTAAAGCGCTCCGCAAGGAAAGAGGTACTTAATTGATCTTTGATCACCCTCTAGTACTATCCTTACCTGGCTAACTACCTGGGTAAAACTTTGATCTTTTCACTGTAGGAATTTTTGGTTAGGAGCTGGTCTAGTGGAGTTAGGCTAAACCCTAGAATTAGAGTTGATTGAAAAGTGATTGCTTTGATTTGTTTTTTTTTCTTTTCTTTATCTTTCCATAAAAAAAACTAATTTTCTTTCTTTCCTTTAAAAAAATTGTTTTGGTGTATGCAAATTTGGGTTCGGGATAATTTTCATCGCTTAATCCGTGTTGAACCAATCCAAGAAATGGCAAATCAACCAGTTCTTCAGGATATGTGTTACCCAACCAGAAATGCAATTTCATCTTGCATAAGACTCCCCGAAGTAAATGGAGCAAATTTTGAGCTTAGACCGCATTTCATAAAAATGCTTCCTAAATTTCTAGGTAATGAAACAGAAGATGCATATATATTTATCTCGGAATTTGAGGAAGTATGTATTATGATTAAAATGAGGGAATTAACTAAAGATGCGATTAAGCTTAGATTTATTCCATTTGCTCTTAAGGACAAAGCTAAAAAATAGCTGTACAGCTTACCGATAAATTCCATCTTAACTTGGGAGGAATTTGTCACCGTTTTTCTCAAGAAATTTTTCCCTATTCACAAAACGGTAAAGCTTAGGAACAGCATTCAGAATTTCAAAATTGTCCCGGGAGAACCATTCTGGAAATATTTCGACCGATTTAAAGATCTTTTAATCCAATGTCCTCATCACGGTCTAGAAAAATAGCGACTGTGCCAAGTCATATATGAAGGATTGGACTATTCTTTAGAAACATCTTTAGAATCGATGTGTCAGGGAGATTTTATGAGAAAAAACGCAGATAAAGCTTGGGAATTTCTAGAGAGTTTATCCGAGAAAACAATGCAGTGGGAAAACTGTGATGACAATGTTTCATCTGTTCCCCAATCTAAGTCTAGTGGTCTTTCCCTGGAGTCAAACATTGCTTCTGAAGCGAAGATGGCGACGATTATGCGGAGGTTAGAAGCCTTAGAAGTTAAGGAACGAGCTCCGGCTCAAATCAATCATATTTCTGCCCCGGGATGTCATAACTGTCAGTCTCCTACCCACGTTTCAGAGGAATGTCCTCTTCTAGGAAACAACCATGCTTTAGAACAGATGAACGCTGCATTCCAGCACCCTAGAAATGATCCATTTTCTCCAACCTATAATCCAGGCTGGAGAAATCATCCTAACTTTGCTTGGAACCAAGGAAACTCTCCCGGAAATCAAAACTTCATTCCCGCATCAAACCCGCAATTCCCTAGGGGAAACGCTGTCCCATTCAATGCACCAAACAATTTCCAACAAGCTAACCCACCTTTTCCAAACCAACATCCTAATCCTCACCAGCCCACAAATCAATCAAATTCCGATCATGACAAACGTTTGAGTGTCTTAGAAAAGGGTTTAGAAGCTATGATCAAAGCTTCTACACAAACTACCAACATGTTGACCCAATCATCCACCACTCTAAATTCATTCATGCAAACCACCGGCCAAATGCTCAACTCGAACACACAAGCCATAGCCCGGTTAGAAACCCAACTTGGGCAATTAGCCGCTGCCGTGAGTGAGAGAGAAAAAGGAAAATTCCCTAGTTAACCTGTTGCAAACCCTAAAGACACTGGATCCAGTTCCAACAATCCAGCTCAATTGAATGCAATTCACACTCTGAGATCAGGAAAACAAATAGACAATCAGGTTAGAATGCCACCGGATCAAACCCCTTCTCCCATTCAAAACACTCCTTCCGATGAAGCAATTCCTTCCGATGACCAAAATGCTTAACTTGAGATTGAGCCTGATCTAGATAGGTATAGGCCCGTTGCCCCCTTTCCAGATAGACTCAAACCTAGGAAAAACTCCCCGCAGGTTGAGAAAATCCTAGAAACGTTTAAATAGGTCAAGATCAACATCCCTCTCCTAGATGCAATCGAACAAATTCCTTCTTATGCAAAGTTCCTGAAGGACTTATGCACTAAGAAAAGAACCACCAACGTCCCCAAGAAAGTCTTCTTAGCTGCCAACCTCAGTGAAATTTTTTCAAAACCCATGCCGTTAAAATACAAGGACCCTGGTTGTCCCACAATTCCATGCGTCATAGGTAACACTCACATTGATAAGGCACTTCTAGACTTGGACGCCAGTGTCAACCTCCTTCCTTATTCAGTCTATCAACAGCTAGGTGTAGGATAACTTAAACCGACAAGATGCACTCTACAGTTAGCTGATAGATCTGTAAAAATTCCCAAAGGAGAGGTAGAGGATGTTCTGATCAAAGTTGGAGAGTTCATTTTCCCTGTTAATTTTATTGTCTTAGAAACGCAGCCCGTTTCCAATCTCAAAAGTCAAATTCCCGTCATTCTAGGAAGACCGTTCTTAGCCACCTCAAATGCTTTGATCAATTGTAGAACTGGTCAGATGAAACTATCTTATGGGAATATGACTGTTGACATTAATATTTTCAACTTAGGAAGACAACCTAGTGATCCATCTGATGAACCCATGGAAGTGAATTTTATTCAAGGAATATCCAGTGAACAACAAGAGGGAGAGTGTGAGTCTGATTCAAATGCATCTGATTTAATGATTGAGGAGCTTTCTGATGACGAACTAGAGATAGAACCGCTGATCAATCATGTTTTTGCTGTTGGCTAGAAACGAGAACCTTTAGAGATAGAACCCCGAGTCCAGCTTCGCCCATCTGTGGAGGAACCCCCTAAGTTAGAGCTCAAACCTCTACCCAAAAATTTAGAGTATGCCTACTTAGGGGAGAACGAGTCTTTACCAGTTATCATTTCTTCTGAGTTGACTACCGGTCAAAAGGAAGCTCTCTTAGCTGTTTTAAGAGAGAATAGGGAAGCCATTGGATGGACCATGGCTGATATCAAAGGGATTAGTCCAACCATTGTTCAACACCGAATCCATTTGATAGATGATGCCAAACCTACTAGAGATGCTCAACGTAGGTTAAACCCAGTGATGAAAAAAGCTGTTAGGAAAGACATTTTGAAATGTCTCGATCATGGGATCATTTATCCCATTTCTGATAGTTCATGGGTGAGTCCGGTCCAAGTTGTTCCAAAGAAATCTGGGATCACCGTGATCCAAAATGAGGCTAATGAGCTGATTCCCACTCGAATCCAAACTGGATGGCGAGTCTGTATTGACTACCGAAAGCTCAACTTAGCCACTCGGAAAGATCACTTCCCTCTTCCTTTCATTGACCAAATGTTAGAGCGTTTAGCAGGACACGAGTTCTACTGTTTCCTGGATGGATATTCAGGTTACAATCAAATCCCTATCGCTCCCGAAGATCAGGAGAAAACCACCTTCACTTGCCCGTATGGAACATTCGCATACCGACGCATGCCTTTTGGCCTGTGCAATGCACCAGCCACATTCCAACGTTGCATGATCAGTATTTTCTCCGACATGGTAGAGCGATTTCTCGAAATTTTCATGGATGACTTTTCCATTTTTGGTGACACATTTTCCCAATGTTTGCATCATCTTAAACTGGTCCTAGAACGGTGTAGGGAGAAAAATCTGACTCTCAATTGGGAGAAATGTCATTTCATGGTCAAACAAGGCATTGTCTTAGGACATGTAGTTTCCAATAGGGGAATCGAAGTGGACAAAGCTAAGGTAGATCTTATTTCCAATCTCCCTCCTCCCAAAACTGTCAAAGATGTCAGATCATTTCTTGGTCATGCTGGTTTTTACCGATGTTTCATCAAGGATTTCAGCAAAATTGCTAGACCCTTGACCAATCTCTTAGCCAAGGATACATCATTTGTCTTCTCCCCCGACTGCCTCAAAGCTTTCGAATATCTGAAAAAGGAGCTAACCTCAGCTCCTATCATTCATGCACCGGACTGGACCTTACCCTTCGAATTGATGTGTGATGCATCTGATTCTGCGATCGGAGCTGTTTTAGGACAACGGTTTGATGGAAAACCGCATGTGATCTACTACGCCAGTAGGACTCTTAATGATGCCCAGCAAAACTACTCTGTCACAGAGAAAGAGTTTTTAGCTGTAGTCTTTGCCTTAGAAAAATTCAGGTCCTATCTCATCAGTTCCTTAACCAAAGTTTTCACAGATCATGCCGCACTAAAGTATCTTTTGACCAAAAAGGATGCTAAAGCACGGCTCATTAGATGGATTCTCCTTCTTCAAGAGTTTGACATCCAAATTCTTGACAGAAAGGGAACAGAGAACCCTGTAGCAGATCACCTCTCTCGACTCCCAAATGCACCAACATCAACCGTTCCGATCAATGAACATTTCCCAGATGAGCAACTCCTAGAAATCCAATCTGTTCCTTGGTTCGCTGACATTGTGAATTACATAGTCATGAACCAGATCCCTTCTCATTGGTCCAAACAGGATAGATCCCGCTTTCTCTCCCAAGTAAAATATTTTTACTGGGATGATCCATATCTGTTCAAATACTATCCTGATCAGATCTTTAGGAGGTGTGTTCCCACGGAAGAAACTAGGAATGTTCTATCCTTTTGTCACGAGCAAGCTTGTGGGGGCCACTTTGGCCCGAGAAAAACAGCTAAAAAAGTTCTCCAATCTGGGCTGTATTGGCCCACTCTCTTCAAGGATTCATTTGAGTTTTGTAAAACCTGTAACCCCTGTCAGCTTTTAGGGAAGGTCACTAGAAGAAATATGATGCCCCTACAACCCATTTTATCCGTTGAACTTTTTGATCTGTGGGGTATCGATTTCATGGGACCATTTCCAAATTCCTTTGGAAATGTCTACATTCTAGTAGCCGTTGAATACATGTCAAAATGGGTTGAGGTGGTAGCTTGCAAAACTAATGACAACAAGGTCGTTGTCAAGTTTTTGAAAGAGAATATTTTTGCCCGGTTTGGAGTACCTCGAGCGATCATCAGTGATAACGATACACATTTCTGTAACCGTTCTTTTGAGGCTTTGATGAGGAAATATTCAATAACACACAAATTGTCAACTCCTTATCACCCCCAAACCAGTGGACAAGTAGAGGTCACAAACAGGCAGATCAAACAAATCTTAGAAAAAACAGTTAATCATAACAGAAAAGATTGGTCTGTAAAATTATGTGATGCTCTGTGGGCATATAGAACAGCTTTTAAGGCTAATTTGGGGATGTCACCATACAGACTGGTATTTGGGAAAGCTTGTCACCTACCAATAGAGTTGGAACATCGAGCAATGTGGGTAATAAAATAGTTAAATTTTGACTCAGACTCAGCAGGTACAAATAGGTTGCTCTAAATAAATGAGTTGGAAGAAATTCGGAATGATGCATACATAAACTCAAAAATTTACAAAGAGAAAACAAAGATTTTTCATGACAAATCAATTTTGCGAAAAAATTTCTCTCCAGGACAGAAAGTTTTATTGTACAATTCAAAATTGCATCTTTTTCCTGGAAAATTAAGATCAAGATGGACAGGTCCATTTTTTGTCAAACAAGTTTTTTCACATGGAGCTGTCGAGATAGAAAATCCTAAAAATGGTAACATTTTTAAAATAAATGGTCAACGTCTGAAACCATTTTTAGAATTTTCTACGCTCGGAGAGGAAGAGGTGTTGGTTCTTCATGAACCTCATTATCTATAAAAAAATAAAAAAATAATAATAAATAAAAAAAAGTTCTTTTGTTTCTTAAAAAAAACATAACAAAAATTTGAATAAGTAACATAGGTAAAAAAATAAAAAAATATATAAAAATAATAATTACTTACAATTCTCCTCTCTTTTGATTTTTTTCATCCTCATACTAACAGTAATTACAGATCCTTATCATCATTATCAACCAAACAACTGTAAGTTCTTCAATTCTATCTGCTTTACTTTGTGCTTCAGCGAATTTGCATTGAGGACAATGCAAAATTTAGGTGTGGGTGTGAGAAATACATATTTTCCTCTTTATTTTACCTTTTTAGTTATATTTTTCTTTCTTTTTGTTAAAAAAATTATAAAAATATTGTCACTTGCCAAATTAATAGAGTTAAGTAATAATTGATCAAATTGATAGATTTTAAATTTTCTAATTCTTAGTTAGTGACATATTCAAGTTCACCTTTTATGATAACTCCAAATAAAATTCTTAAGAAATGATTTTTCAACTAGTATACCTTACTTAAGTCTTACCTTAGATTTTTAATTAAAAATAATGAAATTTTTGCATGCTTAACATAGAGTTGAAAATATTTTTTTTAAGTTATCTTGATTTACACATTTTTTTAAGACTATATATACTTACACATATATATATTAAAAAAAACTAACCTTATTAAAGAAGAGTGCGAAAAATAGGCACCACAAAAAAAACTCTTAAATTCAAGGTGATTCTATCTTATAAAGCCTAAGTTGACTGAGCAATTAAGCCCAAGGAGTATCTCTATACTTAATGACCTAAGCCCAATTGGGTTGGGATTCATTGGCCCAAAACTCGTTAAATGGTCACTTAGAAAGC
>BQKN01015521.1:0-25050 GCA_022839385.1 Asparagus kiusianus | reverse complement strand
TATATATATATTCTCTCTCCTTTGTTTTCTTCCCCAAACACCGAAACCGCCGCCACGCCCACGTCCCTCTCTCCACCCACGTCCGCACCCCCTCTCAGTCCCTCGTTGGCCGCCCTCCGACGCCCTCTCTCGACCTCAGCTCCGCCGCCGTCGACCTCCCCTCCCCTTGGCCGTTCCCCGTCGGCTTCCTTCAAGCCGCGCCCCACAGACTGCCACAAACCCGCGCCCTCCTCCCCTCCGTGGTCAGCTCGAGCTCCGCCACCTCCTGCTCGCGTCGCCGCTCCGACCGCCCCCGTCTCCTCCTCTCATCTCAGCCTCCCTCTCCGTGCCGCGCAGCCGAGTCCTACCGCCATCACCACCAGATCCCCCAGCGCCCCCTCCTCTAGCCTGACATCCGCAACCTCCGCCGCCTGGGCCTTCGTCGGCCCCCTGCAGCCAAGCGCTCCGCTCTCAGCCACCCCATCGAGGTCCCCTCTACCACCGAGCAGCCCCATCTCTCCTCCCCATCGAGATTCCATCAAGCCCATCACCACCATGCTCAGATTCGACCTCGCCTTGGCCACCGCTCGCCTTGGTCGTTGTTCACCGTCAGACACCACGCTCTACTCTCCGAGATCCCCGCCGACCAGCGACGCCTACCCGAGTTCGACGCCGCGTTCTACCCACACTCAGATCAGATCCGCATCATCAACGTCGAATCATTCGACATACCCGAGGCAAGATCCCCTCTCTTGTCTCGTGTTAAAATTATTTTTGATTAATTAATAATATTGAATAGTTTATTTTATGTGATAATTATGTGTGAAATTACTTGTGAATTGATGAATATAAAATGACAAATTTATATTTTGGAAAGTTGGATAAAATTTATGAGATATTGTTGGAAAGAAAAAAATAGAAATAATTTATAAAAAATAAACAAAATAGTTATTGTTCACACAGAATAAATAATAATAATAATATATTTTAAAGATTATTTTTGAATAATTTATAAGAAATAAATTAAAAGGATTTATTTTTGAATTAATGAATTTATGAGCATGACGATTGGAAATTGCGACATTTCATGTGTAATTATTTGATAGTTGTAGTTCCATCTTGCACTGTTATTAGTAGTTGTTCACGTTTTCTGTTCATGATTAATGACACTTTTACATAGTATTCATTGCATTTATACCCTGTTATAGTTGAGAATCGTGTGTATTTCTTGACCATAGTGATCCGTGAGATATGAGTTGTTGACTTGGACTTGGGATGAGAATGTCTGGTTCATGTTATCGGATATGTTTATTGATTATTTCTAAGCTCGCACCAGTGAATCGTTTCGCACTGGGGTGGGTCTAAGGAGCAGTGATCGGATATGTTTATTGTTATTTCCAGGCTCGCACCAGTGAATCGTTTCGCACTGGGGTGGATCTGAGGAGCAGTGATCGGATATGTTTATTGTTATTTCCAGGCTCGCACCAGTGAATCGTTTCGCACTGGGGTGGGTCTGAGGAGCGGTGATATTGTGATTATTGATTATTTCCAGGCACGCACCAGTGAATCGTTTCGCACTGGGGCGGGTCTGAGGTACTAGTGAGATGTGGTTGTTAATCAGATATCCGATAATGTGAACTTTGACTCTGTGTGAGATGTGAACCAGTGGCCTGTTATAAGATGGCTAGTTACATGACCTCGTTTCTTGGCTAAGTATGAGTTCTTATGAGATGAAGTCTAGTTATATTTATTTTCTTACATAGATCAGGGTCAATATTTAATTATCTATAATTTAAGACATATGGTATATACATGAGGGTTTCCTTGTTTGGATTATTTTGTTCGACGTACTACGTCTCTTGTTGTAGATTTTTAGGTATTAATTCTATCTATTGTATGCCCCTGTTACTTGGATGATTAGACTGATCGCTAGCTACATGATCTCGTTACCTGATCGATTTTGGATGCTTTATGTTATCATGTTTTAGTAGTGTTTTCATGTTGATTTGTGGATTTCAGTTGTACGTTCTTTTGTTGTTTCTATTATCATATTGTTTTTCGCATTGGATTTCCGTTTGTTCTATTTTCTTTGTGGGGTCAGGTCTTATCGTGTACCCTACACGCTGACGTACACCTGTTTTCTCTGGTGTACGTCAGACTTAGTGGAAGAACAGATCCAACTAGGAGATCGCCAGGAGCCAGAGGATTCTCAGCATGAGTGCCTTACAGACGTAGCAGAAGAAGAAGCCGAAGCTTAGTCATTCCTTTCAGTTTGTTTTGTAGCAACTTTATTTCCTTTTGATCAGTGTATTTTTATATTCTCCAGTATTTCATTCAGATAGTTTTGTATAAGGACACGTTTGACATATATTATTATATCTCGGATGTTATCCCATTTGTGATATGATATTTTTATTCTTAGTTTGTCTATTATATTCTTGCTGATTGTGATCGGGGACCTGTGATTTTGTATTGTATTTATTTCTAGACGCTTAGCGTATTGGATTAAGAAGAAAAGAAAAAAAATAATAGTGTATATTTCTTCTCAATCTAATACGTCGCGGGCTTATTCACGTTCCGATTCCTGGGTATTTTGGGAAGCGGGGCGTGACAAAAAGTGCTACTGGAAAAAGAGCACTAGACCCGACTGAAGAAGCAAAGTATGACAAACGAGCTCATCGAAAGTTAGCACTCGAGCCCCCTGCTTCTAAGCTTATGTCTGATGCCCAGAAAGCATGGCATGCAGAAGAGGAAGAACGAGAGTCTACTGCTATGGGACTCTCGCCTCAGCCTGGTCTGCCCACAGTTGGTCCCGCTTTAGGAGGCCCTGTTTCTTCTGCTCGTTCACTAAATGAAGAAGAGCGTGGAGATGAATCATTTGCTGGGGGTGCAGAATTTGCCCCTGAAGACACGCTTCACGATACTGCCTCTACTATCCCGCATGTTAAAGAAGATAGACTTTTGGTCCAAGAACCTACAATTACTGTTCAGCAAGACTTGGTAGCGGACAAGTCTCCCTCCGCTTCTATATTATTACCACCTGTAGGAGACACACAACCCAGACCTACTACTGGAATTATATCAAAACCTACTATCACTGAGAATCTGCCAGCATTTCCTCCCGTAGACGAAGAGGAGCCTATGGACCATAACGATGGTGCGAATGACATAGATGATGGTGGGGACCAAAGTGAGAGTAATGAGAACAATGACAACTTAGGTGATGATAGCGACGATCCCGATGAGTAGGATATCCTACCACCTTCTTCAGACAAGGCGTCAGCCTACATTCCCATGCCTCTCACTGGTAAGCGTCGTTTGTTCCGCCTCACCACTAATCTTTGTTCTACATTTAAGCAAATTTCTCGTACAGATCCTATGATACATGAGGCAAGCGTTGTCATTCCTCCTCCGACGCAACAGATTGTACCACCACCAGCTTAGGTGTCAGAGCCACCTTGCTTGGAGCTCTCAACGACAACTTTCCCATCGACGATTTTATTGACAATTTCTTTAGCCCCAACAGAAATTGTAGACGTGCTAAGATCATCCAAAATGGGGGAACTTATGGCTCTTCAATCGAGTCCGTCTTAACTGGATGTCGATGTTCTCTCTCAGGCCACTACGCTAAAATCGCCTGCTGGTCTTTTACTTGGCTCTGTATCTTCAGAAGTTTCTGTACCGTCTCCCATCGCTGCTTCAAGTCCTACGGACGTGCCAGATTTCCTTAAGATTTCTCTTGATTATTTAGAAAGTCTAACAAAGAAAGTGATTGAGGTTGTATTGGCTGGTCGAGATACTTTTAAAACCTTCAAGCTATGCTCACATATAGTTTGAACAACCTCAAGTTCGTGGGTGATGTCCACGTCATTCAGCGTTGCTCAGAAGCCATCTCACGCCTAGAGGCACAACTAAGGTTCTTGGAGGCCTTAGGTCGTGCTGATATCCAAGCGCAGATTGCGTCGATGTTTGAGGACATCCGGGCTGAAGAAGTTAATAAGTATGAAGCAGCTCAACGTCATATAGCCGAGAAGGAAGTCCGGGTGGAACATTTACAGAAGCTGCATGCTCAAAAACAAGCTGAGCTAGCATTCTCAAACACTTCTTTAGAGAATTTACGAGAGAAGATCATTGCCACTGAAATAGAGTTGACTAGGTTGAAGGCTCAATTCAAACGAGAAGAAGCTATTGTCACTGAGCTCAACGTCAAAAGCACAACCTCTCTAGTAGATTATCGTACAGAAGCTAATGCTCTTGAAGAAGCTAAAAAGGAGATTGCTGCCATGTTACCTAGCGAGGACGAGCTTCAGAAACGAGCTGAGATGCTAGTGCGAGCTGACCATGAAGAGAAACTTTCTGACATTAAGTCTCAGCTTGCCTCATTCAGTTTGATGAATTGATGAGTCTATTTTTGTATCGTTCTTTTGGTACAAACAACACTTATCTTCTTGCTGCTTTGTTTTCCTATGAATAAACGTAGTGCTATTTTGATTTTTCATCGTTTCTTTTGCATATCATATTTTGACATGGAACCATGAAATACCGTTTTAATATCAAAGGATAGATTGTTTATATGCCTTTGCTTTAAGCGCCGGAAGAAACTTATAAATCTCAGAAGTGTCATATTAACATGGTGAGTTTGTGGTCTTGTCGCTCTATCGGTGGAAGTCAACAAAATGAAAGTGTTGTGATCAGAGCAACTTTGAGGACCTATCGCTCTATTGACGAGAGTCGATAAGTTAAAAGTGTTACGATCGGAGTAACTTTGAGGACCTATCGCTCTATTGACGAGAGTCGATACGTTAGAAGTGTTGCAATCGGGGCAACTTTGAGGACCTATCATTCTATTGACGAGAGTCGATAAGTTAAAAGTATTACGATCGGGGCAACTTTGAGGACCTATCGCTCTATTGACGAGAGTTGATAAGTTAAAAGTGTTACGATTGGAGCAACTTTGAGGACCTATCGCTCTATTGACGAGAGTCGATAAGTTAAAAGTGTTGCAATCGGGGTAACTTTGAGGATGTATCGCTCTATTGACGAGAGTCGATAAGTTAAAAGTGTTGCGATCGGGGTAACTTTGAGGACCTATCGCTCTATTGACGAGAGTCGATAAGTTGAAAGTGTTACGATCGGGGCAACTTTGAGGACCTATCGTTCTATTAACGAGAGTCGATAAGTTAAAAGTATTGCGATTGGGTCAACTTTGAGGACCTATCTCTGTATTGACTAGAGTCGATAAGTTAGTTCCGTCAAAAGAATTAGGTGGAATTCAAACTCCGTGACAATGAAAGTCGTCGTAAGTATGATGCCACCTTAACAATTTGGTCGAGTGATTTGGTTTTAGAATGACTCACTGCGTGGTTTGTAGAGATTCAGCATCATATTTCGAGAACGCAGGGACAGAGATACCTCCTGCGTTTGGGTCTTTGAACTGAGCTACGTAGCAGCGTTATGTTTTTGAACACATCTCTAGATCGTCACATTTGGCTTCGCCTATATATCTTTTAAACGCAGGGTTTTGTCCCGCATCTTATCAGAAGTCCAAATGACTATAATGATGACGAAGAGACCACACTTGGCGGGAGTCTCGGAACTCCATATCACCCTCATTAATTGTTTATAAATAGGCATAATTAGTCTTGTCAAGAGCCTCAAATGCTTAAACTTCCTTCTTGAATTCAGAAACGAGTTTCTTATCGTTAATTCTAAAAAATCTTTGCCTGTTTTGCCTCGTCTCCGGCCATGGCTTTCGAGAAAGTCTGCTTGCGGAAGGACGGAGGGGCAAAGCACGGAATGTCGCCGTCGGGGGACACTCCTAGGTTGGTCTCTGGATCGCTGGCGACGTCACCCCCACCGACGTCCGGTCCTCAAAGTAAGTAATAATGTCTCCTCTATTTAACATCCCCTGTTTAATAAGTTTTCTTAAAATCCCTCAGATGAATTTTGGTTGATGATGACGAATACGATTCGTCTCTTTAATTTTTAACAAAAAACTGTTCGTCTCTTCAATCTTGAATGAAAACTATTCGTCTCTTTAATTCCGAACGTAGAAAGAAGATTCTGTGTTCATTGACGAAACGAAGGGTCGCTCCCTTAGTCCTGAGCGTGGAAGAAGTTTTTGCGTTCATTGATGAAAGGAAGGGTCGATCCTTTAATCTTGAGCGCAGGAACAAGTTTCTGCGTTCAACGACGAAACGAAAGGTCGATCCCTTCGTTTTGACATACTGGTTTGATCCTGTTGCGTTTGACGTAGAATTAGGCCTTATTGTCCTAAAAATTCATAATGCAATTTTAATTCACTGCGTTCACCATGATTCAACGCGGGTCTAGATCCATTGCGTTCAAGTTGATCTTGACGCGTGTCTATACCACTGCGCTTGAATTCATCTATTTTACTGACTTTGTTTTTTTATTTGTTTTGTTGCAAGGTGGGGCCTCCGCTTCTGAGCCCCTCATACCCCATGATTCGGGCTACACCCCTCTCATTCCTCCCATCTCCATGATCCTCCCACACAAGGGTTTCGAGCGGGTGACTGATGAGGCTTCTTATCTGGCACCCGACTGCACTCTCTTCCTCCTCAGGCACCTGGAGAATCAGGTGAAGCAGGCCTTCTCCAATGTGATGCATGGCTGGGGCTCTTTCCTCGAATTTCAAGCTTCCATCGAGGAGAGCTTGAATAATCTGGCTGAAGTCAACCTCTATCATGCTCGGCGCTGTGCAAAGAAGATCCACCGCTTCTCAGGTGCCGCTTGTTTCTTAGAGGAGCTGAAGCAGACAGACCTAAGGCCCAAGATACAATGGGCCATCAGTAATGTCAGGGTAAGAGAGAGAGTTGCTGCCAGCCCGAGCTCATAATATCTCGGAGAGGAAGGCCATCATCTGGAGCTTGCAAAAGCAGCGTCTCCAAGCCAAGGCCAGACTCGCTGCAGGGGAGCTAACCTAAGAAGAGTTTAATCTTAGGGATGCTACCCTCGAGGCGAGGGTCCAAGCAGAAAAGGAGGCCATTCAAGTGCTACAACAGGAGGCTTTTGCTGCTGTCGTGGCTTCTGACGTCCAGCTTTGCAAGAGGGTTGAAGGAGAGGTGCTAGCGAAGCACCAAAAAGATATGTCGGAGACTGAAGCTTACCTCTTAAGCTTCTCTTTATTTTAAACTTCAGCAACTCTTATTTTTGTTTTTGTTTTGTAATAACTTTACGTTAAACACTTATTATCTGCCTGAAATAGACTGCTGTGGCTTGCTCTTTTCCTTGCGTTTTCTGTGTTTTTTTTTGTTTCTTGATGCTACGATCATAACTTTGGATCGGGGACTTTCTTCATTGTCGTTAGAACGATTTCTAAAAATTACCCATTTGCATTTAAACGCAGGCCTATCTCCTTTTAGTAGTCAAAGACGCATGGTTTAGCCTTGCGTTTAAATAGGCTTGAACGCAACTCTGAGGCTTAAACTGTAGTTGTAAAACTTACATTTGGGAAGGCCTGACACATTCCAATTTGTTGGGAATCCTCTTTGCTGTTGAAATTCTGTATTTGAACAAACTCAACGTGGGTCTATCCTCCTTATAGAAACCAAAAATGCAGGGTCGGGCCTTGCGTCTAAGAAACTTGAAACGCAGTTATACAACTTGCGTTTAGGGAGGTTAGACGCTTCTTCTTCCAACCTTGGGTGTGCACTTTAAGTTGTTAAGACTTTTCCACTGAATCAAATCAATATGACGATTTTCTGATAGATTTTGCGAAACTTTCTTTATTTTAATAGTTCTCGACAACTTCGAACATCAGAGATGTAATGTTAACTTAACGACGTATACAGTAGGAGAAATAAATTACTACTCCTTGTCCAAACGAACTCCTAGTAGGCAACCCCCGGCTTGGCTTACTTGGGGGGGCAAGAGACTTCGGAATCTACGGGTAATATTTCTTGAGAAATTTCTCATTAATTGGCATCATGAGCCTATCATCTTTTTTATTGATGAGACGGTAGGCTCCATTGAAATAGACTGTTTCTATCACAAAAGGTCCTACCCATTTGGGATTAAATTTTCCTTTGGTTTTGTGGGTCATTACCATAGGTCGTCGATTAGCCAAAACCAAATCGCCTTTCTTGAAAATCCGTTCTTTGACCTTTTTGTTATAGGCTTTAGAGATGCGGGCTTGATACAACTCAATCTGCTGTTGCGCTTGAAGTCGCTTGTCATCTAAGGCTTCAAGTTCTTGAAGACGTCGTTGATATTTCTCTTCCTCTATCAGTCCAGTTGTAATCACGACTCTCAGGGAAGGGATTTGAATCTGTAATGGTAGTACAGCTTCACAGGCGTATACTAAAGAGAACGGCGTGGCTCTTGTAGGCGTCCTCACTGTTGTGCGATAGGCCCATAGACATTCGCCGAGTCTTTCGTCCCAATCACGTCGGCTCTTGGAAACAAACTTTTTAAGAAGCTTCACGATAGTCTTGTTAAAATCTTCTGCAAGGCCATTTGCTGGCGGATAATATGCTGTAGACGTAACACTTTGGATGCGAAACTTATCACAAAATCTCTAAAATCCAAAGTTAACAAATTATGTCCCGTTGTCGTGCACTATTCGTCTAGGGACTCCAAAGCGGTAGATGACGTGATGTTTGATGAACTTAATCACATTCGAAGTCTTAACTTCTTTCAGTGGGATTGCCTCCGCCCATTTAGAGAAATAATCAGTTACGGCCAGAATGAACCGGTGTCCTTTAGAAGTTAGAGGCGAGATCGGTCCCACGACATCCATACCCCACATTTCAAACGGCCAAGACGCCAGTGTGGGATGTAAGTTCCCTGGTGCTTGATGGATAAAGTCACCATGAATTTAATATGCGTGATAACGTTTAGCATAGTCAACAGTGTCCGCAAACATTTTCGGCCAATAATAGCCAATTCGTCGGAGGCGATCTCCTAACTTAGCCCCGGGTTGATGAGCTTCGCACATTCCGTCGTGAGCTTCCTTGAGGACCTCTTTTGATTCTTTTCGGGAAAGACATCTAAGCAAAACTCCGTCATGTGATTTACGATACAGAGTTTGAGAAACTACATCATAATAAAACCGAAGTGCCTTCCGTTTGACAGTGGCCGCTTCTTTAGGATCATCAGGTAAAATCCCGTATACAACATAATCGATATACAGGAACCACCAATCCCTAGATTCAAGCTCCATGGAGGTTGTGAAAACTTCTCCTGTTATTGTTTTGTCTGAACTTTCTTCTATAGGAAGCTTGGAACAGTATAGCTCGCGTCCTGTGTCTGGGATCATTTTTTCAGCCCCTGGTGGCAATGCTAATGAAGTTGCCAATGAAGCTAAAGCGTCTGCATAAGCATTCTGGGCTCTTGGAATGTATTCAATAAAGAAACCTTTGAACTTCTTAGCTTGCTTTAGCACTATGAAGTAGTACGGGATTAGATCCTCATGACGCACCTCATAGTCCCCTCGGACTTGATTTACGATGAGCTGAGAGTCACCGTAAGCCTTGAGATGCCGAATATTAAGCTCTTCAGTAAATTGCATTCCTAATAGCAGAGCATTATACTCAGCTACATTGTTGGTACATGGCTCAATCAGGGAAAATCCTCTTGGGATTACGTGACCATTCGAAGAGATGAACACTACCCCTACTCTTGCGATAATTGCTCTATGTGGATTTGCTCTGGATGCACCGTCGAAGAATAATCTCCACACTTGCGTAGTTTCTCGAGTGACACAGGCTTCAGCGATTTCGTCGGGTAATTCTTCGTACAACCTAGACGCTCCTGGCACCGGGTGATCGGCTAAGAAATTTGCTAATGCTTGACCCTTGACTGCTTTTTAGGGTATGAATTGCATGTCATATTATGACAAGAGGATGGCCCACTTTGCTAGTCAGCAATTTAGAGACGATGGTCTCGTCATCAGAACTCTCAAGGGATTTACCTTAGAAATGACATGAATCGTTTGTCCTACCAGGTAATGTCGCATCTTTTGAACTGTGAATACCAAAGTAAGGCATTCTTTTTCTACTGGATTATACCGGTGCTCGGCTTCTATCATAGTCCTGCTTAGGTAGTAGATGGCTTGTTCTTGCCCTTGATCGTTGTTCTGAGCTAATAAAGCTCTAAGAGAATGATCCATGGCTCTCACATATAACAAGAATGGTTTTCCCGATATTAGGGCCACGAGAACCGACGGTTGAGTGAGATAGCTCTTAATCTCTTTGGATACTTTTTGGCATTCTATATCCCAAAAAATGACACTCCTTTCTTCATAAGCTTAGAGAAAGGTTGACAGCACCTCGAGAGATTAGATATGAATCTCCGGATGTAGGCCAGTCTCCCTTGTAAGCCTCTGAGTTCTTTGAGATTCTTTGGAGGTGGCATATCTTGGATAGCACGTACTTTCTTCGGATCAAGAGAGATTCCTTTAGATGGGACGATAAATCCTAGGAATTTTTCGCTCGATACCCCAAGGAATAATTTTGTTGGGTTCATCTTCAGCTGATGTGCTCGCATGATATCGAACATTGTCTTCAAGTCTGTAAGATGATCACCTTTATGTTGGCTTTTTACTGTTATGTTATCAACGTAGCATTCTATCTTCTTACGCAGATGTTCATGGAAGATGGCGTTCATTGCATGTTGATAAGTTGCACCTGCGTTTTTCAGGCCGAAGGGCATCACTGTATAGCAATACACCCCTAGTGGAGTTCTGAACGCAGTATGCTTTTCGTCTTCAGGATACATCTTGATTTGATTATACCCAGAGAATCCGTCCATGAAAGACATCATTTCATATCCGTAGGTATTATCGATCATGACATCAGTGATGGGAAGAGGAAACTCGTCTTTTGGACAAGCTGCGTTAAGGTCACGAAAGTCGATACATATTCGGACCTTACCATTCTTTTTAGAGACTGGAACAATGTTGGCTACCCAATCTGGGTGTTGTTCCTCTCTGACAAAACCCGAGTCTTTAAGCTTTTTAACTTCGGATTCAATTACTTCCATGATCTCTAGATGAAACCGGCGTTGTTGTTGTTTAATGGGTTTTGCATCCGGATCGATGTTAAGCCAATGCATGGCGATCTTTGGATTGAGGCCATGCATATCTTCATAATTCCAAGCAAAGACATCTATATATTCTCTGATAAGGGATATAAGATCTTCTTTCTCGACTGGTGATAGGCTTTCACTTATGAAGATTGGTTTAGGGTCGGATTCGTCCCCCATATTGTCCTGAATTACCTTATCTTCAGTGGGAGGTTCACGTTGTTCGAAACGCATATCCCACAAGATGTTAAGACTTTTAATCCAAGGGTCATTGGTTAATTCCATTAAATCTTCGTCACCCCCTGCGTCTTCGTCTGTATGACTGGCTGAAACCATGTTCACGGTCAAACTTTTAAAGAAGGGTCCAACACTGATGTCGGATTTCCATGAAGAAGTTCTGGATGAATGATCCTAACATAGATAGTTACCAGTTTCATTTTTTGAAAGGGAGGGAGTCGTGATATATCCTACGCCTCTTCCGGTTTTCTGATAATAATCCGGAGGTTTTCCTTCAGGGGTTAGAGACACCCAAATTGGTGTTCGTCTTCCTTTCCCAAAGTTTAAACATTGTTTTTCGTTAAAGTTGTATCCCATCCGTTTCATCAGACGCATAGAATTAGGTTCATGGCAATGGAATTGTGTAATTCCATTATCTTCTTCCGAACTTCCTCGTTTGAGTAGTTCAGATTTAACTTTACCAAAATGGATCGGCTTCTGCCCTTTCTTTTTAGATGGGACTTTAAAGAAAGCCTTTTGAGCATCTTCTACTTCTTCATATGGAGCGAAGGATGACCTAATCGACAATGTTAGTGATGCATTGACGCATAATGTGTGCCATGAGCCAGTACCTGTCTTAGTTTCATTCTGTATATGTTCAGCTTTAGAGGATCCATCAAATAAGTACGCCAAAATAAAATCTTCATTAATGCACCACTCACCCTCACTCAGTATATTATTATTGTTCTCAACTGGACCCATTACATTGAAGTTTAACTCCTATGGACAATCTCCTTCTGGGTCTGGCTCGACATCTGCTTCATTACCGCTGTCAACCTCTTCTTTCTTCTGTGATTCTGAGTAGAAAACCAAATCTGTGTGGAGGTTTTCCACTCCTCTGAAAGGGTATTTTTCCACAATCAGGGTTCGAACTTCTCCTTCCTCATTGGCATACTTCATAACCTGATGGAGGGTGGACGAGACAATGCGATTTGTATGAATCCATGGTCGTCCCAACAATAGATTGTAGGACGTGTCCGCATCTATGATGTAACAAGTCACTTCAGACTTGAGATCTCCGATCTGACATCTGAGTTTGATCTTTCCTAGGGGGCGGGTGCTATTAGCGTTGAATCCGAAGATGGTAATCTGAGTAGCATTCAGCTGATGCATGGGAATCCCTAAGACCTGCATGACCCTGTAAGGCATAATGCTGAGTGCTGAGCCCAAGTCGACTTGGACGCGGCTGATTTCTGATGACCTGATGTATCCTGTATAGTACAAGGGTCTATCATATTTGTGCTTCACTTGCATGTCTTCCTGAGTAAATGATATGCACAGTAGACTTCTTGCTGCTTACAGGCATTGCAGACAAAATTGATCTTCAGAAGATTCAGGAATCGGAGTGACTTGAGTGATAAAGCTCTCCGTGTTCTTTAAAGCTTCAATTAGAGCCTCTTTGGTGGCTTTGGATAACATCAAGAGCTCGTATAGGGTAATCCTAGCAGGTATATTGGCCAGCTATGCCATGACATTGAATTGGAAGGGAGCACTTGACTACCCGGGTTCCTGGAGAAGATTTTTGTTAAACCGGATCTCCTTTTGTTTCCCTTTATCAACCGGCTTTTTCGGTACAGAACCCCTAACGTCTTGGGGCTGTTCTTCAACTTCTTGAGCGTTCTTGTTGTAGTCCCTCAAGTAAGCTTTTACTGATCAAGTGCCAGGGTTACCCCCTGGGTATGCTGCAGGGCGATCCTCTCTTCCTCTGAGTCGGTGAGAGGTTTGAGGTGGTCATCGTTCTCAGTAACGGAGAGACTAATCATGTTGGAAGACTTAGCTTTGCCTCCTTTCTTCTTAGACGAGGTGCTCGTCCACTGTTAGTCTTCAACCAGGTCGGGATAGACCCATATGATCTCCCCTTTCGAGGTAGTGAGGGGTACTAACCCCCTGTCCTTCTGACTGTGTAAGTCAGTGTTTTTTAAGTGCATTTCCCTTTACGGATGGGAATGGCGCCATCTGTAGCAGCTACAGGGAGGAAGTTACCGAACTGGACCGCAATCAAGTTAGTGGATACAGTCTTCTGCTCCGGCTTCAGGGTAAGTACGTTAGCGTTCACCAAGTTTTGTAAGATGTCTTTGAACACATAACATTTTCTGGTAGGATGTGCCAAGAACCTATGATAGCGACAGTAATTGGGGTCATCCACCTTCCCTGCTTCATCTGGTTTTCTGATCTCGGGGAGCTGCAATTTGTTGTTCTTCCGAAGTAGTTGGAACAGAGTGTCCACATGCTCTTCTTTGAACGAGTATTTCTTAGGCGTTCTTTGTTGGTTTGGTGCTTTGCCTTGCTTCGCAGGCGGCATGCGTGCATTGGTATCGGCAGCTAATGTCTCCTTTCCCTTGGAGTGCGACGCATTGTTCTGGTTGCGTTGCTGTTGTAGCTTGGGTTGAGTAACTTCTTCAGCCTTGACCCGAGCAACAATCTCTTCAGCTTGTTCTCCTTGCGAAACTAATTGTCTCCAAGAGCGATATTCTTCCACTCCCATCTGAGCGAGGAGCTGGGTCTGCAAGTTGTGCCTGCAAGTTTCAACTAAGGTTGATTGGGTCATACCTGACGGGCATCGTAATGCCATGCTGCGGAATCTTTCCACATACATCTTGATGGACTCTCCTTTCCTTTGCTTAGTAGCGAGAAGAGTCGGGACCGAAACTTCTGTATCGTCCTCGAAGAACCTGGCTAAGAAAAGCCTTTCTAAATCTACCCATTTCTGAATAGATCCAGCAGACAGTTTCATAAACCATTCGAAGGCAACTTCTTTAAGAGTACCGATGAACAAACGGGTCAGGATGGCGTCATTTGCTACCACATCACCAGTTTGTGACTTGAAGTAGTAAATGTGTTGGTTCGACGACCCTGTACCGTCGAAAGGTTGTAAAGTCGGAGCCTTAAACTTTGGCAGATAGGGAGCTGTATCTCATTCAGCATGATAAGGGCATATCACCCCTTCCTCGCAAAGCTCACTTCTGTTAGCTATTGCGTTGAGGCGGGATTCTAGCGTATCCACTTTAGTTGACTGATGATTCGATTCTCTTTCCATCTCCTTCTCTTTTTCGGAAGAAGACTCCAAATTGTGAGTTTCATGTTCTGAATTCTCGGGCACTTTCTGCTTTCCTTTGGAGATTGTCCTTCGGGAGGATTCTGGTCTTTGACCTTTTTTAGCAAGAAGCTGGGCCAACATATCCTTCATTTGGAAAAGTGTCTCCTGTTGTACTTGGAGCATAACGTGGTGTTCGTCAACTCTTTTAGCTAAATCCTTAGGGCCTCCGGTCATGTGAACGGAAACCTCTCGTGCTACGATGAAGCTTGAAGATTGAGATTCGACGATTGCTGAATGTTCATCATAAAAAATGATCCCTTTGGCCAATTTTTGATAATTAACCGAGCAGATAGCTCATGTCCGCGTCCGAGTGTGTCTATATACTCCTTTGAACTCATCACAAATTTACCGAACGGTCAAGGAATGACTTCTTTCTAATTCATCAGAATTATGAGCCGAGGCTTTCCCTCTGCCAATCACATTAATAGTGACCTGAGGATATTCAGCTTCTGCTATTTTCTTCTTATGATAACGTCGCCGCTTGACAGGTCTAGCAACATTCGTTAATCTGTCGAACACAGATTGGCGGGGTTCAGGTGTACAACAGTGGCATTCGGAAAGGACTACTGAAATAAGCCGCTCACAGTGGCATGAATGAACTGCCTGTTGCGTTGGTTTCCCTCAAGAGAGTAATTCTCGCAAATCATAGACTTGAGAGTAATTCCTCGTCAAGCATGAGGTCGGAAATAAAACCCCTTGTCTTTGAGTGGGCGAGACTGGTTCTTGTTGGGCATAGATCTTAAGCCCATGTCGACTCCCTTGAGCTTGGCGGCCTATATCGCGTTCTGGAGATGAAATGCGAGGGTCACGCTATGACTTGCAAACACCAGGCTTTGACATGTGTTTAATTGATGAAACAGACCCCTTAGGGTCCTGTTTTATCTGGATGCACTCATGAGGTGCGTGTTCATCTTTAGCAGCATCGTGTTTTGGATGGACAACGCTCCACTGAGAATCGCGCTTAAGTTGTATCACCCGAGGCTCGTAGTTAGGCTCATTGCCGCGGAGTACGCGTTCTGGAGTAGGAACACGATGTTTGGACAGAGCCTCAAAAACGCAATCCTTGCATTGAATTAGGGATCAGTTTTCTCGAAGATGCACGCGTCGGACGGCTCTTCTCTGTCTTTGAGCGGCGTTCTTCTTGGCTTGTTTCAGAGCCTTTGCGGCGACGTCATTGGTGTTTATAGAGTTCGCTTCTTCTGTAGGTCGCTTATGACCCGTAACACGTTGTGTTGATGTAGACGTGGATCGTTCAACTCGTTGGACGAGTTCAGCAGAGGCTAAGCCTGCTTTTTTAGAGGAGAGGCTGTTTGATGAATTTCGGTCAAAGGATAGGGCTACCTTCGGCATTTCAACAATAGGTTTGATCTCTTTGGAGATCTTTCGGATGTTGCGCCTAGCCTTGGGACTAAGAGATCTGGAGGAAAGAGCTTCCTCGTACTTGGCTTGATCGAACTCTACAATGAGAGTTTCCACAGTCGTTCCAGTGAGATGGACATCGGATTGCACCACCACTTCTTCGTCAGAGAAGCTAGTCCCCAGCAGAGTCATCTTCTTTTGTTTGGTGAAAAATTTAAAGTAAAAAGAAATGAAGGAAAATTGATCTGTATTCCTTTAATCTCAATTACAATTGGATTTACAGATTACAAAAAAGAGGAGAATTGATCTGGATTCTCCCCTTTGTTTAATTCTGGGTTCTTTACGGTGGCGATGGAATGCTTCCTTCGAATGCTTGCATCGAATTTGCTCTCCGTTGATGATCCAGATATCTCAATTCACTGGAATAGCTGACTTGTGTAGTGGAACTAATTAAGGGCTCTTGACGAGCTTTTTAACTCGAAATGAGTAATGAACTCAGGTGAAAAAGAGTTGTTTGAACCGAAAATAATTCGGTTGAGAAGCCAAGTATCTCGTATCTAGAAATCTTCAGTTGTTGAGGGTTGCCTCCGGAATCCAATCTCCAAAATCTGATCCCTAACTCTGTTGAGTTTGTTCATATTTATAGGGGAATTAGAGGTATAACTGCCCACATAATCTGTGCTTATATGGGAGTTTAGTTGCCCTATTAATCGGGTATAACAACCCACTTAAACCACTCCCCAGATCGTGGGTGAACAGCGATTTTCTCGTAACCATATGGATCGCGTTTGAACGAGTCAACGTCTTGACTTGCGTAGTGTCTGGAGTCGCGTTTGCAGCGATATGAAGCTGCGTTGGCAGTGGTATAGAGCTACGTTTTCAGTGGTATGGAGCTGCGTTTGCAGCGATATGAAGCTGCGTTGGCAGCAGCAGTAGAACCGCGTTTGCAGCGGCTGTAGAACCGTGTTTGCAGCGGTATGGAGCTGCGTTGGCAGCGATTTGAAGCTGCATTGGCAGCAGCTGTAGAACTACGTTTGCAGTGGCTGTAGAACCGCGGATGTAGTGATTGCGTTAACATTGGAAATTACTTGTGTTTTATGGACGAATTCTACTTTTGGTTTGAAGAAATCATTGCCTTATAATCTCTTCTTGATCCATAGGAGAATCCTCTGATTGCAGCTTTCCTTTGTTAACAAGAAAGTCGTCTGATAAACCTCCTTAGTCAAAACTGTCAGCTGAAGTCTGATAGGGGTGAACGATCTATTGTGATTTTTAGACAACCTACAGTCCTCACAGACAATCTAGTCTTCGACGATGTTGCAGCCGCTGTTCTGGAGGAAGAAAATCGGCGCAAGAACAAGGAAGATAGGTAGGTAAGTTCTCAACAAGCGGAGGCTTTAACAGTGACGAGAGGAAGATCAACGGAACGTGGCTCCAGTGGGAGTCATACCCATGGTAGATCCAAATCAAGAAGTAAGAAGAATGTCAAATGTAACAACCGTAAATTTTGATACGTGTCTAAATAATTTTAAATTTTTACTTATTAATATTTTTCCTAATTTTTGGAAACTTTATGATTTTTCAAAATAAATAAATAAATAAAATATATAGTCCTGAATTTATTAGTTCTACGAAATACTAATTTATAGTTACAATGAATATTTTAAATAATTATTTTAGCTATTGATATTACTAATAATTTTATTATTATTAATTTAAACCTGAGCATAGTACCATAACATATAAATATAAAAATAAAGATTTTTTTTTTGTTATTAGTAATTTATAGTATAATTCTTATTTGAACTTATGTAAAAATTTCGAATTTATTCCTCCTTTAATTTTTCTCCCATTTGAATTCTTTCCATAACACTTCCCAATCACCCCAAATTCAAGTTCAAAATCATACCAAATAATTCTCCTGTAATCAAATCAAATCCCCTAATATATGCTTCTCTCTCTCCAATCTCTTTTCAAATCACACAGTACTCTCTTTTCTATTATCTCTCTCCCTATCTCTCTCCATTACAGCTCACCTCCACAAGATTCCCTAAATTCCACATCCCTATCTCCTCCGTGATTTCCTCCTGTGTTCCCCTTTTTTAATCACCCCCTCTCATCATCACGTTCTCATTCTCTCTCATCAAAAGAAAACCCACCCTCTCTCTCCTTCTTCTTCTTCCTCAAGCACTGAACCCGACCGCCCTCACCCCGCACCCGAGCTCTGACCGCCGCCCGACGCCCCGCTTCGCTGCCGGCAAGCCCCAAACCCAGCCGTTCCACCTCCAAGACCGCCCCACCGCCGCGCCGCTCTTCCCCGTCGACCCCAGTGACAGCCGAGCTCCCCGCCGGCCGCCTCTCCCAGCACCGAACCCCGCTCGCCTCAGCCACCACCTCCACGAACCCCTCCTCCGCCAGCACCTCAGAGACCTTCGCCGGCCTCCTCCTCCGGCCAACTGCCACCCTCGCCGCCGCCTAAACCATCCACGCCGAACTCTACGAGATCCACCTCCTCCCCTCCACGATCAGCCGACGCCGACCACGACGAGCAGCTCGACATCCGCGCACGCCTCCGGCCATCTCCACACCTGCTCCGCCCATCTCCCCTCCGTTTGATCACCGCCCAACGCCGACCACCATTAGCGCCTCCTCCAGTAGCGACGCCGAGCACTACCCGACAGCCCCCGCTCCTCGCTCTTACCGTCCGACGCTCACGAAACCAAGGCAAGTCCTACTGTGACTTGCTACTCACTATACTCTTTTGATTATATACTAACTGTTAGTATTTATATGGTGATTAACTCTTATAACATTAATTAGTAACATGTTATATGTTGTTTAGAGTCTATACATAAGTGCAGTAATGAAGTTTTAGACACCACTAGTGCGGTATTTTCACATATCGTTAGCAAGATCCCTCTTCGATTGATTTATCATTTTTGTATTTATTAATTGCATAGATTAGACTGTTGTTATGTGGTTTGGTTGATGAGTAATATTAGTAGTAATAATGAGATAATTACTGTTGTAGTTATATTTGTGAAGAGAGGAGTATAATATGTATTTTGAGTCGTATGTGATGAAATGATATTTTGACGGTTATATTATAATTAATTATGAGTTATTTTGAAAGAAAGAAATTTTTGTAAAGACTATTTTGAAATATTATAGTAATAAATAAATTAAAGAGTTTATTTCGGCAATGGATTCATTTTTAGGGAAATTATAACAATTTAAAAGAATTTAATTCGATAGCGGAATCTTTTTAGATAATGATATTAATTTAAAAGAATTTATTTTGAGAAAGGAGTTATTTTAGGAAATTTATAATAATTTAAAAGGAATTTATTTTGTAAAAAGAATCATTTTAGAATAATTGTAAATAATTTAAGGAATTTATTTTGAAAAAGAATTGATTTTAGATTAATTATGATGAGAAAAGAAATTATTTTGAAAGAGAGAATATTAAAAAGAATATTTAAAAGATATTTTTTTTAGAATTATTTAAAAGGAGTTTATTTTGGAAAATGAATTTATGTATTATCTATTCTTACATTTGTCGTACGTGTGGAATTCCATTTTATTGGTCATTTATTAGAATTTTAGATCTGTTATGAATTTCATGCATAGATTAAACTGTGATATGTTATTACATGCATGAAATTGTTGATGAATGATTGTATGGAACTCGCTGTTTTATCACCTAGTTGTTATCCAATAGGAGAGACTGTACATGAAGACGACTCCTGTTAAAAGTATGATTTATAAGCGTGTTTTCAAGGCATGGCTGTACCCTTGATATCGATATCCCGGTATGAGGTTTCCTTAATTATTATTATTATTATAGCATTGACTAGACGATGCACTTTTGATCGGACGTGTTATGGATCACGGTTATTTTCATAGTTTTTGCAGAAGTCGTTCCACGGCTACTCTGTGGTTAGTGCACGATATTTCATGTACAGTTAATTAATATGACAAACATGGGGATATAAAGGGGAATTGGACGAAGAATATAACATTTATATAAACGGGCATATGCGCTTTCTTGATATTGTGAGTTATATATATATACTTGGGCCGGAGAGCCAAACTTGACTTGAGGGCAGCCCCCGGACGACTTTACGGGGACCCGATTATATATATGAAAATATTCTTCCCCAATTCAAATAACATGTAAAACAAGAATGATATGTTTGTGTGCTTTATGGTGGACTTAGTTGGTTTTATGAGAAGTAGACTAGTTGTATTCTGATCATATGTAGATCAGGATTAATAATTAATTATCTACAATTTGAGACATAAGGTATATATATGAGGGTTTCCTTGTTTGGATTATTTCGCTCGATGTACTACGTCTCAAGTTATAGGTAATTAAGTATTAATACCATCTAGTTGTGTGATTTGGATACTTGGATGATTACCCTGTTGGCTAGCTGCGTGATCTTAACACTTGGATGGTTTTCTTAGTTCCTTCTGATGATTTTATTTCAGTGATAGATTGCATTTAGATTATTAGTAATTTCTTTTGCAAGCTATTATTATTATTATCGCTGTTTTGCTTTGGTCGTTCTATCGTTCCTATTTCTGTGGGATCTTGCCGTGTGTTGCACACGCTGACGTACACCTGTTTTTCTCTGGTGTACGTCAGATTTAGGAGACGGACAGCCTCAGTTCGGGATAGTACAGGAGCCAGAGGATTTGCAGCAGTAAGGTCTTCCAGATGGATCAGAAGAACAATCTGAAGCTTAGACTTTTCTTTCTGTAGTAGTTGATGAGCGTTAGATCTCTTTTGCAGAACATTACTTTAGTCTGATGTTGGATTTAGTTATTTTAGCAGAACTTTCCTTTATTTCTATTGGACTATGTATTTTTATATTTTTAGTTGGACCGTTTTGTACTAAGGGCGTGTTTGACCCATATTTTTATGTCTGGGATGATTTACCATTGATGATATGTCTATTTTTTATTCTGGGTTGTCATTATATTCTTGCTATGTGTGATCGGGGACCTGTGACTTCGCATTGTTTTATTTCCAGACGCTTAGCGTATTAGATTGAGAAGACGGGGTCTAGCACTTATCTCTTCTCAGTCTAATACGTCGCGGGCTTGTTCGCGTTCCGATTCCCCTGTATTTTAGGAAGCGGGGCGTGACATCAAATGCTACAACTATGGCAAAAGAGAGCACGTCAAATCGGAGTGTTGGCACAATAAGAAGAATGGAGATAAAAAATCTTCAGAGCCATCAACATCTCAAGGATGCGTTGTCAGCATATCAAAGGATGGTGAAATTCTATTCAGTAGAGCAACCACTGTTGATAAAGGCAGAAAGAGTTTGCTGATGTCTGGCATTTAGATTCAGCAGCCTCCTGGCACATGACCTCTCGAAGAGAATAGTTTCACAAATATGAACCTATCTCTGGAGGATCTGTATTCATGGGGAATGATCATGCCTTGGAGATTTCTGGTATTGGCACTATCAAAATCAAAATGTTTGATGATACAATACGCACCATTCAAGATGTGCGACATGTGAAGGGCTTGAAGAAGAATCTATTGTCTTTAGGACAATTAGATGAGCTCGGGTGCAAGACTCATATCGAAAATATGATCATGAAGATTCTTAGAGGGGCGCTTGTGGTGATAAAAGGAGAAAAGATAGCTGCAAATCTGTACATGCTCAAGGGCGAAACCATGCAGGAAGCTGATTCATGTGTGACATCAACCAGTTGTGGAGAAGAACAAACCATGATGTGGTATCGTAAACTAGGCCACATGTCAGAACGAGGTTTGAAGATTCTCTCCGATCAGAAACTGCTTCCTGGACTTAATTCGGTAGCTCTTCCATTCTGCGAGCATTGTGTTACTAGTAAGCAGTATCGGCTAAAGTTTAACACATCGAGTTCTAGAGGCAAGGCTATTCTGGAACTGGTTTATTCTGATGTATGGCAAGCACCAGTTACATCCTTAGGAGGAGCAAAGTACTTTGTGTCCTTTATTAATGGTTACTCCAGGAGATGTTGGGTGTATTCTATCAAGAAGAAGGCGGATGTGTTCTTAGTCTTTAAAGACTACAAAGCACGGGTTGAGCTTGAATCTGAGAAAAAGATCAAGTGCTTGAGGTCAGATAATAGGGGAGAATACACAGATGGTGAATTTCTAGCATTCTGCAAGCATGAAGGCATCAAAAGACAATTCAGTACTACTTATACTCCTCAACAAAATGGAGTGGCAGAGCGGATGAACAGAACTCTGTTAAAAAGAACAAGAGCTATGTTAGCAACTGCAAATCTGGATAAAGTCTTTTGGCCGGAAGCAGTAAAAACCACCTGTTATGTGGTAAATCGATCTCCATCAACTACAATACAATTGAAGACGCCGATGAAGATGTGGACTGGCAAACCAACTGATTATTCCAACCTCCATATAATTGGAAGTTCAGTGTACGTAATGTACAATGCCCAAGAAATTACAAAGATGGATTCAAAATCCAGAAAATGCATATTCTTGGGGTATACTGATGGAGTAAAAGGGTATCGCCTGTGGGATCCCACTACCCATAAGGTTATTATCAGCAGAGATGTTATCTTTGTAGAGAACCACTACAAAGTGAAAAGAAAGAAAGCAGTTCGAGGAAGGACTTAGAGACTGTAGCTGTTCAGGTAGAAGATGATCCGAATTCTTCTGAAGCAACACCGAAGCATGATGTATAAGAACCGGTCGAGTCCGAGGCTCCAGAAGTTCGAAGATCAACTCATGAGAGAAGACCACCGACTTGGCACTTGGAGGATATTACGTAGAGTAATATTGCGTACTGTCTTCTAACAGAAGATGGAGAGCCATCAACTTTTTATGAAGCTATAAATAGCACAGATGCATCTTTGTGGATGGCAGCAATGCAGGAAGAAATTAAAGCTCTCCATAAGAACAAGACTTAGGAACTTGTGTCACTGCCACAAGGAAGAAAGACCATTGGAAACAAATGGGTCTACAAGATCAAGCGAAATGGCGATGATCAGGTGGAACGATATCGTGCTAGATTGGTGGTAAAAGGATATGCTCAGAAAGAAGGTATTGATTTTAATAAAATATTTTCTCCTGTAGTTTGACTTACAATAGTCCGAATAGTCCTGGCTATGAGCGCTATATTTGACTTACATCTAGAGCAGCTAGATGTAAAAACAATATTTCTTCATGGAGATATTGAAGAAGAAATTTACATGCTCCAACCAGAAGTTTTTGAAGAAAAAGAAAAAGAGGACTTGGTTTGAAGATTGACAAATCTCTGTACGGTCTAAAGCAGGCACCAAGGTGTTGGTATAAGAGATTTGATTCATTCATCATGAGCCTTGGATACAATAGACTTAATTCAGAACCTTGTTCATATTTCAAGAGGTTTGGTGAAAATAACTTTATTATCTTATTGTTGTATGTTGACAACATGTTGGTTGCAGGCCCCAACAAAGATCGTATCAAAGAGTTAAAGGCTCAATTGGCTAGGGAATTTAAAATAAAGGATTTAGGATTTGCAAACAAGATTCTAGGGATGCAAATTTACCGAGACAGAGTTAATAGGAAGATTTGGCTTTCTCAGAAGAACTATTTGAAGAAAATCTTACGGCGTTTTAACATGCAAGATTGTAAGTTAATTTCTACCCCACTTCCTGTTAATTTCAAGTTATCCTCCAGTATGAGTCCTAGCAGTGAAGAAGAGAGGATGAAGATGTCTCTAATATCGTATGCATCAGCAGTGGGAAGCTTAATGTTCGCTATGATTTATACAAGACCAGACATTACACAAGCAGTGGGAGTGGTTAGTCGATACATGGCAAATCCTGGTAAAGAGCATTGGAATGCTGTAAAGAGGGTTCTAAGATAATTCAAGGAACCTCAAATGTTGCAATATGTTATGGTGGATCTGATTTTATTGTCAGTGGATATGTTGATTCTGATTATGAAGGTGATCGAGATAATACAAATCTACCACAAGCTATGTGTTTGTACTTGCAGGCGGAGCTGTAAGCTGGGTTTCAAAACTACAGTCAGTTGTGGCTACTTCAACAACAGAAGCAGAGTATGTAGCAGCTACACAAGCTAGTAAAGAGGCGATGTGGTTGAAGATGGTGCTGGAAGAACTCGACCATGAACAAAAGAAGATTTCTCTATTTTGTGACAATCAGAGTGCTTTGCATTTGGCAAGAAATCCAGCCTTTCATTCAAAGACCAAACACATTCGAGTTCAGTACCACTTCGTTCGTGACAAAGTGGAAGAAGGAACAGTGGATATGCAGAAAATTCACACCAAAAGACAACCTAGCTGATTTTTTGACAAAAGCAGTCAGTACTGACAAATTTACTTGGTGTCGATCCTCTTGTGATCTGTCAGAGATGTAAGCAACATGAAGATGACAAGATAGAAAGAATAGTGTGAAGATATGATTGATGCTCAATCAAGTCTTTAAGTGGGAGATTGTCAGGCATGCGTGCCTAATGCAGCCAAACCTCCAAACCCACTCACCCACTTTTTTTGACAATTGAAAAAGAAAACAAAAGAGTGGGCCCCATAGCATAGTAAATTTATTATTATTTTATTATGCATAGTGTTTTTCCAAAAACTATAAATAGGCTCCAAATCCTTAAGGAAAAACTCATCCCAGAAACAACTTCTTATATAGAAGAGTGAGCGAAAAAAAAACAGAGAGAATTTCTCCTTGTAAAGAGAGAGAGTTTGTAACTCCAGAGTTTTCTTCTCATAGTGGATTCTTCTATCCTTGTCCGTAGACGTAGGCAATAAAGTACCAAACCACGTAAATCTGTGTGTCCAACTTTTTATCTCTATTTTGCTCTATTATTGCTGCGATCCTGCTCTATTAGGCCCCGGGTTTGTCCCAACAAATATGTCACAAGACGTCATTTCTTTTTTCTCATAATTTGGTTCCAAAGTTCAATTTTGTAATAAAAAATTGGTGCACGTATAAAAAATCGGTGCATGTAGACGAGGATCTCTATCTCTACCACTTTTTTGGATCAATGAAATTTCTATTTTAACAGTCGAACCAAACAGCGAATTCACCGGAGCAATTTTCATTCATATTTTTAGATTGCTAGATTGCACTTAAATATCCTATAGTTTCCCCCAGTTTGCACTTATATACACTCACTTCTTATTGGTAGTAGTTGTACACCCTAAATTTTTGAAATTTGCACTTATATATTCTAAGTTGTGAATTTCTTCTCGAAAATTCTCATGTAACACTCGTATGTTAGTTTTAGAATATTTTAAATGTTAGTTT
>BQKN01015505.1:0-12819 GCA_022839385.1 Asparagus kiusianus | reverse complement strand
ACTTGTTTTCCGCAGTTCTCCGGCCGATATGGCGAGTGCTTGACAGACGATGAGAGGCCGAGAGAGAATCGGACCCACTTAGACATTGGCTGCTTTAATTGGCTGGTGAACATCAGGCCCGGCTATCTGACTTTCTGGGTGAGGAATGAGTGCTTCATAGAGCCATATCTACCCTGCCGATTTGCTCGCCAGTTTGGTTACGATCAGCTTTACATCGGGAATCCTCGTCAGCAGCTTCGGACCCACAGTGGTTTGGTGGACGGTCTTCGTGCATGGTTGTGGACCGTGACTTGCTGTACCGGCGCTAAGTTCAGCCTTCCGAGTATTGATAGGCAGTTGAATCTCACCTTCTTGAGCTGCAAGTGGTTATTAGCAGCCAACAAGACTATCCCTGTGAAGCCGATTGCGGAGCTAGAGGCTGAGGAAGCTTCTTGGGTTGACTCGCGCAGGATTCGGGAGAAAGCTCGATCACAGAGGACACAGAATAAGACTCGCCGAATTGATGAAGATGGCCATAGGTCATTCCATTCCGCAGACGAGGCTTCCGGCGGAGATCCCGAAGATTGTGATGACTCTTCTGAGCGAGGTTTGCTATTCATGTTTTCCTTCTATTTTCTAGAAGTATTGAAACTGACTATAGTTCAATGTTTCAGGGACTACAGCTGATCATGATGAAGAGTTCTATCCTCCTCCTCGGGCGAGACCTTCGATCCCCATTGCTAGGCGGAAGAGGTTAGTCCGTAAGCTGCCTGCAGCTTCCCGAGCTTCCGATACGGACCTAGCTGGTGATGATCCTGCCAGTGATGGAGGTAACATTTATCCTGAGAACTATTCCTCTGGTTACTCAGCGCATTGACTTATACTTCTCCCTCTCTATATAGGAGCGCGTGAGGAGCATGAGATGAGTCCTGATCCAATCCCCGTAACTCCCGATGAGTCTGATCCGCTACCCCCTGTAGAGAGGCCTACAGGGGTTGCTGACATTGGAGAGGAGGGCAATGTAGGACCCGATTCCGTGAATCAAGGTACATCTAACACTGACAACGTATTTTTTTTAGATGATACACCAAATGAATTTGTGTACCCTCTAACTGTCCTCTACCTCTTGCTTCTTCAGATAATTTGCAGGAGGCGAATCCTGGAAATGAAGAGGCCGATGCACCCGTGAGAGGTAACTCATTTCCATCAGTTGTAGTCTCTTCGCTTTTCTTTGACACTGATATTCTTTTATGTCAGATTTCTCCATCGATGACTTCGACGAGGGAAGCTTGTTTGCGGACACTCCTATGATGCGCTATATATATAGCTCTCCTTAGATCGATGACCAGTTACCTGGGGATATGTTTTCTGAGCCCGCCTTCGCTGAAAACCCTGAGGACGGTTCCTTTGAAGGTATGTGCTTCTTTCTGAGTTAATTATAGGACTAGCCAATCTTGACTAATGCAACTATAATGTAATGCCTCTGCGAATTCTGTTTTGAATCTGGCAGGAGTTTTTGTTGAGAAAGACCCTGTTGAGCCGGCTGTGAGACCAACTATACCAGTTGATGCACCTACAGCCGTTACACCTCCACTACCCCCAGCGGTTCAAGAGGAAGAAGGTATAAGTTAACTCATTGAAGAGTGTTATTCCTTTTTCTTATCAAGACTTTTGACGGACTTCTCCCTCTTTTTTTTTTGTATAGGGCGTTCTTCTCGTCTTCATGTCTTAGTGAAGGAGTTGTTATCCGACGACGATCCCGACAAGATCGTTATCTGTCTAGAAGTTCGCTCCTTCTTCTCCTTTGTGAAGGCTATGATTGGCAAGCTTTTCCACAGTGGACTTTCCCTTCACCAGTTCAAACCTTTCCTTGATTCTAGAATCAATTTAATAAGGGAGGCAGGATACCTAGATTTGGCGAAGGCCATAGTTGACGATCTCGACTGCTTAGAGCGTGAGCTTCAGATGTTTCGTGAGCTTCGAGATACCGGTGCTTCTTCCTTCATTGCTGCTGAGCTGGATACTCGTTTACAGTCATTGCGCGAGACTCAGCTTCTTGAAGACCTTGAGGTTCAGGTGCAACGAGACCGAGTAGCTCGAGTTGAGACTGGCCTTGCTACCAGGTTATCTTCACTTGCCGAGCTCCGCTCTTCTATTACTTCTTGTGGGACCAAGATAGATCAGCTTAGAAAAGAACTCCGCGAAGAAGAGGAGACTTTTGGCATTCTTCAGATGACAGAAGCACAGGACCAGCAGACCTGTACGGCTTTGTCCGAAGAGTTGAAGTCCTTGAAGCAGAAGCTATCCGAGACAGAAGAGACTGCTGCGAAGACTTCGGCCGCCACTGAGGAGTCCATTAGGGCTGAGCTTAGCCAAGCTTATGATGATAAGCTATCTAAGTTCAGTCAGCAGATTTTTAGCCACGGGCTTGATGTCTGATTTTGTTTGCTGTGTACTTTGACTTTTGACTCTTTTAGTGAATCTCTTTTTTTTATCTTTATTATGATTCGTCATTCCGTTTGAAATGATTGACCACAATACTCATAGGATTTTTGGCAAACCCTCAGCCATCAACGGGTTTGATATGCCTTTACCGACTACCGTTTGAGTCGGGCTAGCATGCGATTTGTTTAAATCCGCTCGCATGTAACGTTGCGCTCAGAGATTGAATTCTCTGAGACTTCGTGCTATGATGTCGAATACATAGACTTCGCCATTGTTACGGGAATAGGCTACCCGGCGACACGTGTTAGGTGTTGGCTTTAGGATTTTTGGCTAACCCCCAGCCTTCAACGGGTTTGATTAGCCTTTACCGACTACCGTTTGAGTCGGTCTAGCGTGCGGATTGTTTAGATCCGTTCCGCACGTGACGTTAAGCTAAAAGAGTTAACTCTTTTAGTGCTACGATATTGAATACGTAGACTTCGTCTTTCTCCTGTGAAAAGACTAAACAGCAACGTGTATGAGACGTTGACTTAGGATTTTTGGCAAATCCTCAGCCTTCAACGGATTTGATGTGCTCTTACCGACTACCGTTTGAGTCGGGCTTACATGCGGATTGTTTTAATCCGTTCCACATGTGACGTTGCGCTAAAGGAATGAACTCCCTTAGACTTTGTGCTACAACTTTGAATATGTAGACTTTGCCACTGTTATGGGAATAGGCTACCCAGCAACGTGTATTAGACGTTGACTTATCCCTAGTTAGGCTTCGGGATGAGGATCCCCAGAGTCAGACTCTGGTATCTTTTTCTGCGGGTAAAGATCAAACCGGCGACGCGTGTTAGGCGTCAACATATCCTTTCTTAGGATTCAGGATGAAATTCCCCATGCGTGTGAGGCATGGATTTTGGTGTTATTAATAACAACCTGCCACAATGTTGAATATGCGGACGGGTGTTCTTTTTTTTTTTAAAACGGTTAAGAACTAACCGGCCGCGCGTGTTAGGCGCGGACTTATCCTTACTTAGGTTTCAGGATAAAATACCCCAGAATCGAACTCTGGTGTCTTTTTCAATCGGAAAAAGACTAAACCGGCAGCGCGTGTTAGGCGCAGACTTATCCCTGCTTAGGTTTCGGGATAAAATACCTAGGATGAATCCTAAATTGGTAAACTTTGGAAAAAGAGTTGGTGTGGGGAAGGAAGAATTTTATATTCTATTCCCTGAACAAGGAAGGAAGAATTTTATATTCTATTCCTTGATTCTGGAAAGGAAGAATTTTATATTCTATTTCCAGTGCAAGAAGGAAACTAGAAGTGGGATCTCCACTCCGAGAATCTGGAAGATACTGACAAACTTTCCTTTTATAGGATTGGTTATCAGATCGAAAGATGAGTTCTTCGTTTATCGAAGAGAAATTTCAACTTCAGTTACAACCATAAAAAGGTTGAACCCAAGAGAAAAGAAATGGAGTTCTTTCGTTCATCGAAAGGGGACTCCGAACTGAGAGTGAACCTTTTTGGTGGACCCACTGTCAATTGAAATTGATCAGTGAGGGATTTTGGTGGTAAAAATAAAATTGGGTTATCCTCTAGAATATTAAGTGTAATATTCTTTAAGGAACTTCCCGATAAATGAGTTGTCCTGAACGTACTAGGGATAGTACTTTTTCAAAAACATCCCATTTATTGGCATTAATTGCCTGTTACCCTCTAAAGAAATTAAGCGATAAGCACCGTTTGAATAGACTGTGTCTATTACAAACGGTCCTTCCCACTTAGGTTCGAATTTACCTTTCTTCTTAGAGGTGAGGATTATCGGTCGGCGCGCAGCGAGGACCAAGTCTCCTTCTTTGAAGCTTCTTTGACGAACCCTTTTGTCAAAAGCCCTGGATATCCTAGCCTGGTAGAACTCGATGTGTTGTTGAGCTTCCAAGCGCTTTTCGTCCAGCCTTTCAAGTTCCTCGAGACGCTTCTGATGCTGCTCTTCGGTCGTCATCTCCGTTGCGAGAGCGATCCGAAGGGAGGGGATTTGAATCTCCAACGGTAGCACAGCTTCGCATCCGTAGACCAACGAATATGGAGTAGCTCCCGTAGGTGTGCGTATGGTAGTACGATAAGCCTAGAGTGCTTCTCCGAGTTTATCGTCCCAATCTCGCTTGTTGGTCTTCACGAGTTTTGATAAGATCTTGATGATCGTCTTGTTGAAAGCCTCAGCTAATCCGTTAGCGGCAGGGTAATAAGGTGTTGACGAAACATCTTGGATCTTGAACTTGTCACAGAATCGGATGAAGGCGTTGCTTATGAATTGCGGACCGTGGTCATGAATGATCCGCCTCGGCACGCCATGTCGGTATATGACGTGATGCTTGATGAAGTTGATGACGTTGTTCGTCTTTACTTCTTTAAGTGGAATGGCTTCAGCCCACTTTGAAAAGTAGTCGGTGATAGCGAGAATGAATCGATCACCTTTGACTGAAGGCGGAAAGATAGGACCGACAATGTCCATACCCCATGTCTCGAATGGCCAAGACGTGGTTAATGTGTGTAATCGCTCCGGTGGTTGGTGCATATAATTCGCATGCACCTGGCAAGCGTGACATTCTCGAGCGTACTCAATCGCGTCACGAACCATTGTTGGCCAGAAATATCCCATTCTTCTGATTCGATCATACAGCTTGGGACCAGGCTGATGCGCATCGCATTCTCCTTCATGTGCTTCCTTAAGAACTTCTTTCGCTTCTTCGCTTGAAAGGCATCGGAGAAGCAAGTCATCGTACCCCCGGCGATATAGCGTACGGGTCTCGGTATTGTAAAAGAACCGTGGTGCTCTTCGGCGGATAGATTCTTTTTCCTTTACATCCTCTGGTAAAATGCCATATTGGACGTAGTCAATAATGGGAAAGCGCCAATCTCGGGACTCGGACCCGATTTGGGTTGAGTTCACCTCTTTGGCGTTCTCGTTTTTATCATCCTCCTCTTCAATATCCATATCGTATATGGGTACGCAGAGTTGGTGTGATCTTACTGTGACTAGCAGTTCAGTTTCGGGCGGTTGCGCGAGTGATACTGCTAGTGTTGCCAGTGCATCTGCATAAGCATTCTGAAGACGCGGGATATACTCAATGTAAAATTCTTCAAAAGAATCTGCCACTCTGATGGCCTCTTGGTGGTATGGAATCAGATCTGGGTTTCTGACTTCATATTCCCCACGAACTTGGTTGACAATTAGTTGAGAATCCCCAAAGGCTTCGAGATATTCGACCCCCAGCTCTTTGGCGAAACTGAGTCCTATGAGGAGTGCGTTATACTCGGCTACGTTGTTAGAGCATGGACTCGTCAGCGAATAAGCTCGAGGTATCACGTGCTTCCCTGGGGAAACTAAGACAACTCCAACTCCAGAAGTGACCTTAGGGCATCCCGGGGTTACTGCTTTATTGACTGCTCTCGGGGCACCATCAAAATATAACTGCCATACTTGTTGGTGTGACGTGGTATTAACCTCGTGGGTTTCATCTGGCAAGTCATCGTATACCTCAACCGTATCTGTTGTCGGGCTTGCCGCCAAAAGATCACAAATCGCCTGTCCTTTGACTGACTTCTGCTGTTTGAAGTGTAGATCATACTGGGACAAGAGAAGGGCCCACTTTGCTAACCGCCAATTCATCGAACCTGGTTGAGTCATGAACACTCGTACCGGATTAACATTGGCAATGACATAAATCGTCTGGCCAACTAAGTAATGTCGCATCTTCTGCACCGCAAACACCAATGCAAGACATTCTTTCTCGATCATCGGGTATCGAGACTCGGCGCCTATCAAGGTCCGACTTAGATAATAGACTGCCTGTTCGTGACCATTATCATCGTCTTGTGCTAATAAAGCACTTATCGAATGGTTCATCACCTTGATATAAATCAAGAACGGTTTACCTGATTTTGGTGCAACAAGAACAGGTGGATTCATCAGATATGCCTTGATATCTTCGAATGCCTTCTGGCAAGCATCATCCCAAATAAACGATACGCCTTTCTTGTTTAGCTTCGAAAATGGTTGGCACTTCCTAGAAAGATTTGAAATGAATCTCCGGATATACGCCAAACGCCCTTGCAATCCTCTGAGTTCCCTTAGGTTCTTCGGGGGTTGCAATTCATTTATCGCCTTTACCTTGTCTGGGTCGATATGTATACCCTTAGTGGTAACGACGAATCCAAGGAATTTTTCGCTGGACATCCCGAGGAAGGATTTTGTGGGATTCATCTTTAATTGATGACTCCGCATTAGATCAAACATTGTTCTCAAGTCCTTGATGTGATCTTCTTTGCTGCGGCTTTTCACCACTAAATCGTCAACGTAGCATTCAACCGTTTTCCTGAGGTGTTTCTGGAAAATCTTAGTCATTGCTCGTTGGTATGTGGCACCTGCATTCTTCAGACCAAACGGCATCACCGTGTAGCAGAAGATACCGAGGGGCGTTCTGAATGCCGTATGCTTTTCGTCATCCGGGTGCATCTTGATTTGATTATACCCCGAAAAGCCGTCCATGAAGGACATTCTTTCGAATCCGCACGTATTGTCGATAATGACGTCCGTGATTGGGAGAGGAAAATCATCTTTTGGACATGCCTCGTTCAGATTCCTGAAGTCGATGCAAATTCTGATCTTGCTATTTTTCTTCATGACTGGAACGATGTTGGCTAACCAGTCTGGATGTTGTTCTTCCCGAATAAATCCCGAGTCGATCAACTTTTTAATTTCAGCCTCGATGGCTTCCATAATCTGCGGACGAAACCGTCTTTGTTGTTGCTTGACAGGTTTAGCATCCGGCTTGATGTCGAGGCGGTGCATTGCCACATTGGGATCGAGCCCTGGCATGTCTTCGTAGTTCCAGGCGAAGACGTCGATGTACTCTCTGATCAAGGCAATTAATTCCTCCTTTTCATCTGATGGAAGACTGCCACTGATAAATATGGGCTTTGGATTGGCTTCATCACCCATATTGATTTGGACTACCTCGTCTTCGGTGGGTGGCTCTCTCTGTTCGAACCTATCACCATATTGCATGTTCAGGTGATGAACCCATGGGTCCTCCCACGTTTGCATTTGATCGTCGTCCTCCATTGTAGATGGATCGGCCGTAGTCATGTTCGACATTAAGGCCTTGAACGTCTCTCCCAAACTTGTGTCGGAATCTTCAGCTGACGAATCTAGCAAGTATCGATCCTTGGCTTTGTTAGCAATTTGATCTATGATTTGCCAGCCACATTCGTCATCTGACGAAACGTAGCCTAAGCCCCTCTTGTGACGATAATAGCCCTCCGGTTTACCCTTTGGTACATATGCCGCTTTGACTGGGACACGGGAACCTCGATCGAAGTATAAACCTTCTCCGAGTGTGAAATCATATCCTTGTCTTTCCATGAGCTTGCGCGCTTCTGGACTGTACTTAGATAAATGTAGACCGGATTTGTCACCATCCTCATCCTCTCTTAGGAAATGATCTGGCACCGGAAGATTTTCTCCTTTACCGAAAATCACTTCTTTTTGTCCCCCTATTTTGGCGGGAATAATTTGAGTTGTTCCGAAAGAGTGTTGGAGACGCTTCTTCGTTACATACGACGATCGGAGCGGCATACATAATTCGGGATTATCGTATAATCCCTTTATCACATCATCAAAAGACAAGGAGTACTCTAAACCATTATTTATTTTAGGTTCGGCAAGTTGCCAGTTACAACCGCCATCTGACGACTGTTCGTCGTCGAGATTGATTACAAAGGGTACAATGTCATTAAAAACAAAACCACCATTGTAATCGAATCCGGCTTCGGAATCAGCTTCTTCTCCGCTGTCCGTGCCTTGGATCGATGGTTCCGTGTCGGATTCATTACCATAAAGGAGAGAATCTGTGAAATAATTCTCATACCCTTTGAATGGTTGCTTATCCGCGACCACCGTCCTAACTCTTCCATCAGTGTCGACATATTTCAAACACTGATGTAGAGTGGAGGGAACTATAACATTACTATGGATCCAAGGACGACCCAATAGTAAGTTATAGGATGTCTCAGCATCGATCACGTAGCACGTGACCTCCGTCTTTAAATCGCCCATTTGGCACTTTATCCGAATTTTACCCAAAGGTCTTGACCCGCTGGTGTTGAATCCGTATATGACTGTGCCTGTAGACGCCAACTTGCTGACTGGAATACCAAGGCTGTGCATCAGTCGAAGTGGCATAATACTCACAGCGGAACCCGGATCTACTTGGATTCGGTTGACTTCGCTGGAGCCAATGTACCCGACGAAGTACAGGGGCCGATCGTGGTTTGAATTCTTCGTCTGCATATCCTCTTTGGTGAAGGTGATGCAGGGGATGTTCTTAGCTGCCACATTGCACTGTTGGGGTAGCATATCCAGTTCTTCAGGAACTGGTTTGACCCTGGTGAGGAATGCTTCTGAATCTGCCAAGGCTTCCTGCAAGGCTTCTCTAGTCTCCTTGGATAACCGCAGCAGCTCATACAGTGTTATCCTTGCTGGAATGTTGGCTAGCTGAGCCATAATGTCGAAGGCGCGAGGGTTTTTTGAACTCTCCGGTTTGTCTTTTCCAATCGGACGACTGAAACGAGACTGTTTCGGATTCTGTATCTCCTCGGGCCTCTTTTCTTTCTGTTTGTCAACCGGCTGTCGTCGAACATCTTCAACCGGTTTGGGAATTGGGATCACCCCCATCTCTGTGATAGTCTTGGCTGGTCCCTGTTTTGTCACCCCTAGCTTAGCTGCTTGTTCGTTATGTGACGGATAGTTGAAGTGGTACTGATTCCCACTTCGGGTCGCAAAGACTTCCTGTTCCTCGTCGGAGAGTGGAAAAGCGGTGATCCTTTCATCATCTTCACCCGGGATAGCAGAAACTCCACAACACGATTTGCCCTTCCCTTTGGATTTCTTCTTGGATGATGATCCGGTCCATTGTTCATCTCCAATCAGGTCGGGGTGAACCCAGAGGATTTCGCCGTTCGGGGCCGTGTGTGGCACGAGTCCCTTTTGGCGCTGTCCGTGCGGATCGTCGTTCACCGTCTTCATCCCGACTTTGGTGACGCGCTTCGGCTCAAACCAAGCTGTGGGTACTGACCCAAAACTGATCGACACCGCATTCGCTCCCACATTTTTGGCCGGTTTTGGAGTTATGACTCCTACATCAATCAAGGCCTGGATCTTGTCCTTGAGGTGGTAGCAGGACTTCGTAGGGTGGTGAACCGCTCTGTGATACGCGCAGTACCTCGGGTCTGTCACCTTGGTGGCTCCTTCATGATCCACAATCGCAGGCAGCTGGATTTTGTTGTTCTCCAACAGATATTTGAAGATGCCGGGAACTTCGTCATCTTTGAAGGAGTAGACTTTGGGAAACCTCGGCTCCGAAGACTTTTGCTTCTGAGGCCGTTGCTGCCAATGGGGCTGCGATTGCTGTGGAGCTCGCTGCTGCTGCTGCTGCTGTTGCTGTTGCTGAGGTTGTAATTGAAAGGTTTGGTTAGCATCAACAGCATTAACCTGAGCTTTACCTTTTCCCTTCTGATTGAAGTTCTGCTTCGGAGGATTTGTGGCCGGTTGGCCTCTCTCCGCCTTCTTCCTCCTGAGGAACCGCTCAGCTTGCTCGCCTCGAACCTTCAAGTCCTTCCATGTCTTGGATGGAGCTGTGCCCATTGCTTCCAAAACATCCAGCGAGAGGTTGTTGTGGCAGGTTTGGAGGATGAACTCCTCGCTGATAGGGTCCCGACAATTCATCGCCTTATTCCGGAACCTTTTGACGAAGACCTCGACTAATTCTCCGTCTTTCTGCTTTTCATCAAGCAGCGACCCGATTGAAATTTCGGTGTCGTCGTCAAAGAAATTCGTGAGGAATTTCGTCTCCATGTCATCCCAGCTGTTTATGCTTCCTGGCTTGAGGCGACGATACCAATCGAAGGCAGCTCCGCGAAGAGTGCCGACGAATGACCGCACCATCAGAGGCTCATTACCTGAGATGACTCCCAAGTGCGATTTGAAATAAATCAAATGCTGAGTTGGTGAACCCATCCCATTAAACGGCGTGAAGTTGATTAGACTAAACTTTGCCGGATATGGGATCGATTCCCACTCTCTTGGGTAAGGACAGGGAATGCCCGTCTTTTTAGTCTCTTGAGCAGAAATCAATGTATTGATTTTGTTCTCGAGATTCTTAATTTTTAGGCTTTCACCTGTGTTTTCACTGGTATTATCATTACCACCCCCTGGATTGATGGGAGGGTTATTAGCGTTGCGAGCTTCATTTGTGCCCTCATCCTCCAGGTTGTTTTGGTTGGGCTGACTTGGTTCGCCTTGTTGGTGCCTCAATGCATGAAGTTGTTGGTCATGCATCTCTCTCATGTTCTGCATGGCCATTTGCATCTCGAACCTAAAGGTTTCTTGTTGTTTGGTCATGGCATCTTCAAGCATCTTGGCCACCTGCTCCGCGCTTATCATGAGCGACTCGCGGGGCTGTCCCTCACTGGACACTGTATTATCAGACGCCACTGCGGAGCCAGCATCTGATTCTTCATCTCCCGAAGGTACTCTCGTTCGGATTCTACCATACGTCACGCGAATGATAGCCCCAGATTGTAAACGGGTCCTGGGTCGGGATGTTTCTGGAATCGTCTCGGGGTTATCCTGAGCCGCTGTTCCTGTGCTGGTCATGTTGGCGGTGACCCTTGAATGTTCACCGTCCTCGACCCTTGTTTTCCTTCGTTGGAAACGCCTATGCCTTGGCTTTGGCGCTCCGGTGCTAAGTCTTTCGAACACCGATACTCTTTCGGGGACTGCCTTAACACAATTGCATTCAGACAGTACTGCCCGAATGAGATTTGAACAAGGACATTGATTCCCGAACCTTCGAGGGCTCTTCTTTCTAGATTTGTTCGTACCCCCGGCACGATAGTACAGCTCATCTGTTTGGAGGTCAGAGCAAGCTATCGTGTGTTGGCACGACCTCTCAGGTATAACGTTGTCGTCATCAGATGACAACGTTTCTTTCTGAGGAATAATTGTCTTTTTCGGACCCTCCAGAGTCACACGCCTCGAAACACGCCTTTGTGGGTGTGAATCTTCGGCGGGCTCTCGCACTTCTATGCGCAAAGTTGTGCGCTTGGGTGCCGCGGTTTGCTCCAAGTGTTGAGGGTTGCGGCGACCCCCAGCATGCTGTATTGGTTGGGACTTCTTCACTGGCCCCAAGCGTTCCTGAACTGGAGTTTTATCTCGTTCCTTCGGAAGTGGACCGAGGCGCTCCAAAACTGATCTTTTCTTCTGGGATGGTCCTACGGGATCTCCCAGGGTAGTTGCGGCAATCACCGGCTGTTTGGATTGACTTGCCGGCGTCCGAACTTTCGGAGGCTGCGAGTTTTGCTCCTTAGCCTGAACCGCTTCAGACTTTGGCCTCCAAACCTTGCGAGTAGGTGGCGGCTTTTTGACCACATCCTTCTGCAGCTTGCGACGGGCTTCCTCAGCTTTGGCCCGTGCTTGCGCGGACAACGCGCGGCGCTTGCGGATGCGCTCCTCCAGCGTTGAGCGATTCCGTTTGACACGGACCCACTCCATTGTCGATGGTTAGGAGGAACCACCCTGCATTTGTTGTTGAGGCTGTTTGCCTCGTTTGTTCTTCAGATCCGCATGATAGCGGACCCCATCAACGGACTCCATGGCCTTGGCGAATTGCTTCGCGAGGCGTTGACGCTGCCTCTGGCGGGCTCTCTTGGAGAGAGTCACCACGCCTTCAATGGCGGATTTGACCTTCTTTGAGGTCGGTAGGGCCTCACCTAACGCAACTTCGGCGTCGATTGGGGTGAGGTCGTCGTTGGTGGCTTCAGCTTCATCGCACCAACGGACTTTTCTCCTGGAGGAGAACTTCTGGAACTTCTTGAACTTGGGGGAGGAGGCAGATCCGGACGAGGACACGTACTCCTCGTATTTCTGCTGGTCGAATTCGTACTCGACCTCCTCCACGACCGGGATCGAGATCCGCGGCTGCGACACTCCAGCTTCGGCAGCGAAGCTGGTGGCTCCCACTGTGGTCGCCAGATTGTTCGTGCGGGAAATTACGTTATTCTTCATTGATGATTCTGTTACAACTTTGACAACAACTTTATGCGTTTACAAAGAGATCCGGTCTTTTTATAAGATCCGGCTTACAACAAAATCAAAACAAAGAAATAAAGATTACAACTTTCCTTGAACAAATCACGAGTTTCCTGTTTTGCGGTCCCTCGCTTTGTGGGGTTCTTCGCCTGTGCTGGGGTTGAGTACCGTGGACCACCGCGCAATCTCGATCTGAACAGATCTATGTGGTATAACGGGTACTATCCCACCAAGGAGATAGTAGCCGAGAGGG
>BQKN01015504.1:0-12127 GCA_022839385.1 Asparagus kiusianus | reverse complement strand
AAGCCACCTAGGGATCGGCGTCCGTGTGGAGCGGACTTGAACGACATTGCCGGTGGTGAGGAAGATAACACCTTTTGAATGCATCTTTGTTGCTTTGGGGTGATTTACCTTTGAGATTCATAATCATGTTTTGGATTTCAGGGATCTTTGAAGAAGGTGAGCTTCCCCCGGCTTCGGCATTTCCTGGATCCGACCACATGGATTGCTTTATGCAAGAAATGTGTGATGCTCTTCAAGATGGCTCCCTAGGTATTGACCTGAACATTGATCTGGAGCCGGCGAACAGCGTCGATCGCACCATCCCATACTCAGGTATATCTCTATTCGAGGATATTCTGTACTTTGCTTTTTCTTTTGTTCATCTCTCCAACCCTCTGGTTGTCTTGCAGATGCTGCCAGAGAAGAACTAGCTGAGGATGGAGCCTTTCCAGATGCGGGCTTCGGGGTACGAGAGCATGCTCCTGTTCCCGGCTTTTCGAGGCCCGATGCTGGATTACTGGCCGATATGTTGGCCGAACAGACTTCGGAAATACTATGAGACCACTCTTTGGGAGTGGTTCATTCACAGGTATATATCCGATCCCGCTTTTCTTTACTTGCCTAAATTTCCATTTTGGCCAATAAGGAAACTTAACTGTAGGACCAGGTGATGTGCCTGATGCTGCTACAGCTGCGGGCGTTTTCCGACCTCCACCGAGTAGTACGACTGACTTGCCCACGAGGGTTGATATACCCCCCATGACCACTCCTGTCGTGACTTCGGCTTCTGTCGGATCTCAACCCGAGGGGACTTCTGCCGGTATAGGTATGCCTCGAATTCCTCCTTCGGGTTTTTTTCCGATTATTTTTGATAGTCCTTTAGCTTCTTGTATTGCTGCTTTCAGGACCTCGATCTTCCCTTTATGAGCATGTTCACGCTCTTTTGGTCGATACCGATCCAGACCGAGACGTTTTTCGTATGGACCTGGGATATTTTACGACCTTCTATAATGGCATGATCGAGAAGCTTCTTCACAGGGGATGCTGTTTCGATCAGTTTAGGCGTTCCTTCTCTCGTCATATGATGATGATGAGGGAGGAAGGACATCCGGAGCTGGCCGATTCTTTTACTGCTGAATTCGCTATCCTGGAGTCAGAGGTTCGAGAGCTGAGGGAGCTGAAGGCTGGTGGAGCTTCCTCTTTTGCATCTTCTCAGGTGGAGGATAGGTTAACGCAGTGGCGTGACCTGAGATCTTCCGTTGACAGCGAGCTCCGATCACGTGAGCATACTGTCGGACAGCTGATGGCTGCTCTGGCGAGGAAGGACACCAGCAGAGGCGAGTTACTCAGCTCCCTAGATTCCACTCGTGCAGAGATAGCTAGACTGAAGGAAGCCTTGGGACGTGCCGAAGAGTCTGCTGCTATAATTACTGAGGACCTGGTTGGACTGGAGCGTTCTCGCGACTGGACACTCGATAGGCTGGGATCAGCACAGGAGGGGTTGATGAAGCTGCAACGCGAAGCCGCGGAGGTTCTCAACAGTTCTGAAGATTCTGTCCGAGCTAGCCTGCAGGCGGAGTTCGAGCAGGGCTATATGGACAGGCTCTCTGGTTTAGAGTCTCATATTCTTAGCCGTCGGTTGCCTTCGGGTTGACGGATTTGCTGTTGTATGCTTTTGGCTTGATCCTTTATGAGAGACTCTGTACTTGCTTCTTTTAACAGGATGTTTTGGTGCACCCCCAGCCCTTAATGCTATGACTTTGAGTTCGTAACTCTATCATCATTCATTTTTTTTTATATGGAAAAAGGGCACTTTGCACCGCGTATTAGGCGATGACTTATCCCTACTTAGGATTCAGGATAAAATTCCCCGTGCGTGTGAAGCCCGGATTATGGTGTTATTAATAACAACCTGCCACAATGTGGAATATGTGGGCTTTTGTCTCTTTTTTTACGGTTAAGGACTAACCGGCGATGCGTGTTAGGCACTGACTTTGGGATTTTTGGCAAACCCCCAGCCTTCAACGGGTTTGACTTGCCTTTACCGATTGCCGTTTGAATCGGGCTAGCATGCGAATTATCTAAATCCGTTCCGCATGTGACGTTGTGCTAAGAAAATTGCTTCTCTTAGACTTACTGCTATGATATTGAATACATAGGCTTCATCTTTCTCACGGGAAAGACTACCCGGCAACGCCGGTCAAGCGTTGACTTCATCCCTGTCTTTTCTGAAAGCAAAGACAGAGGAAAAGGTGCTATGATTTTGAATACATAGACTTCGTCTTTCTCCCGGGAAAGACTACCCGGCAATGCCGGTTAAGCATTGATTTCATCCCTGTCTTTTCTGAAAGCAAAGACAGAGGAAAAGGTGCTACGATTTTGAATACATAGACTTCGTCTTTCTCACGGGAAAGACTACCCGACAACACGTGTTAGGTGTTGACTTCATCTCCGTCTTTTCTGAAAGCAAAGACAGAGGAAAAGGTGGGAGACTAGAAGTGGGATCTCCACTCCGAGAATCGAAAAGATTCAGATAACCCTAACTGTCGTAAGGTTTGATTATCGAATCGAAAGGTTCAAACGACCCTAACTGTCGTAAGGTTTGGTCATTTGACTCTGAAGAGGAAGAATTTTGTATTCTATCTTCAGCGGGAAAGGAAACTCGGGGTGGGATCTCCACCCCCAGAATCCGACAGGTGAAACTAGGAGTGGGATCTCCACTCCGAGAATCGAAACGATTCGGATAACCCTAACTGTCGTAAGGTTTGGTTACTCGAATTGAAAGGTTCAAACGACCCTAACTGTCGTAAGGTTTGGTCATTTGACTCTGAAGAGGAAGAATTTTATATTCTATCTTTAGCAGGAAAGGAAACTCGGGGTGGGATCTCCACCCCCAGAATCCGACAGGTGAAACTAGGAGTGGGATCTCCACTCCGAGAATCGAAAAGATTCGGATAACCCTAACTGTCGTAAGGTTTGGTTATCGAATCGAAAGGTTCAAACGACCCTAACTGTCGTAAGGTTTGGTCATTTGATTTGAAATTGGACCTCTCGTTCATTGAAGGAATCGAGAAGGGATTTTGGTTGTGGTCCTAACTGTAGTAAGGTTTGACCAAGTGGGGAGTGTGAGAATGATCATAACCGAAAGAAGGTTTGATCGCTCGATTTGTGGACCTCTCGTTCATTGACGGAATCGAGAGGTGAATTTGGCTTTGGCCCTAACTGTAGTAAGGTTTGACCAAGCTGGAATTGTGTGGTGGAGACTATGAGTAGTCAGGAACCACTGAAAGTTTTGTGAGGAAAGATTAATCCATTGAATGATTGGATCTCATCTCGGCAAAAGAGTGTTTGTGAGAGTTAAATTCTGTCAAACAAGAATATTCGGAATTCGAATACTGATTTCTTGTTCATCAGCGACCGGGTTATCCCTAAGAATACCCCGATGTGGTATTCTTCCGGGAACTTCCCGGTACCTCAATTCTTCTGAGGATACTAAGGATAGTATCTTTTCAGAAATTTGCCATTTATTGGCATCATGAGCCGGTCACCATCTTTGGTGACTAGGCGATAGGCGCCGTTCGAGTAGACTGTTTCTACTACGAACGGTCCTTCCCATTTGGGTTCAAATTTGCCTGTCTTCTTGGAGTTAAGGATCATAGGACGCTTTTCGGTTAAGACCAAGTCCCCTTCCTTAAAACTCCTTTGTCGAACTTTTTTGTCGAAGGCTCGAGAAATTCTGGCTTGGTAAAACTCGATGTGCTGTTGAGCTTCCAGGCGCTTTTCATCGAGCATCTCGAGTTCTTCGAGGCGCTTCTGATGCTGTTCTTCGGTCGTCATCTGGGTTGCGAGAGCGATCCGAAGAGATGGAATTTGAACTTCCAGAGGGAGAACGGCTTCACATCCATACACCAATGAGTATGGGGTGGCGCCAGTCGGTGTACGCACCGTGGTACGATAGGCCCATAGAGCTGCGCCGAGCTTATCATCCCAATCTCGCTTGTTACTTTTCACAAGCTTTGACAAGAGCTTTATGATAGTCTTGTTGAAGGCTTCAGCTAACCCGTTTGCTGTGGGGTTATAGGCTGTTGACGAGATGTCCTGAATTTTGAACTTTTCGCAAAACCTTATGAAGGCGTTGCTGATAAATTGAGGACCGTTGTCGTGTATGATTCGTCTTGGAACACCATGCCGGTAAATGATATGGTGCTTGATGAATGCAATGACGTTGCTCGTCTTGACTTCTCTGAGTGGAACTGCCTCAGCCCATTTGGAGAAGTAATCGGTGATGGCCAGGATGAACCGATCGCCTTTAACCGAAGGAGGATTTATAGGACCAACAATGTCCATTCCCCAGGTCTCGAACGGCCACGACGTAACCGAAGGATGTAGATGTTCCGGAGGCTGGTGCATGTAATTCGCGTGTACCTGACACGCGTGACACTTCCGGGCGTATACAATTGCCTCATGCATCATGGAGGGCCAAAAGTATCACATTCTCCTGATGCGATCATAAAGCTTGGGACCAGGTTGGTGCGCACCGCACTCTCCTTCATGTGCCTCTTTAAGCACTTCTTCAGCTTCTTTGGTTGATAGGCAACGTGCCAGCATGCCATCATACCCCCTGCGGTATAGCGTTCGATTCTCCGTATTATAGTAGAATCTCGGAGCTCTTCGTCTGATCGACTCTCTCTCCTTCACGTCTTCTGGCAAGATTCCATGTAGGACGTAGTCGATGATGGGGAAACGCCAATCTCGAGGTTCGAACTCAGCCTGAGTTGTGTGCACCTCTTGGACCTCTTCTTCCCTGCCATTTTCATCATAAAGTGGCACTAAGAGTTGGTGGGTTCTTACCGTAACGAATTGCTCTGTTCCGGGTGGCTGTGCCAGGGATACAGCTAAAGCTGCTAACGCATCTGCGTAGGTGTTCTGCAACCGCGGAACGTGCTCGATGAAGAACCCTTCAAACGACTCCGCTAGCTCCACCGCCATCTTGTGGTATGGTAGCAAATCCTGACTTCGGACTTCATATTCCCCTTTGGACCTGTTTGACTATCAGTTGAGAATCACCGAAAGCTTCGAGATACTCAACCCCCAGCTCTTTGGCAAAGTTGAGTCCTATAATCAGTGCGTTGTACTCTGCCACATTATTCGAGCATGGCTCGGTTAATGAGTAGGCTCGAGGCATCACATGTTTTCCTGGGGAAACTAAGACAACTCCAACTCCGGAGGAGACCTTAGAACATCCAGGAGTACCTGCGGCATTAGCTGCTCGTGAAGCACCATCGAAGTACAAACGCCACACTTGTTGGTGCGAAGTTGCATTGACTTCGTGAGTTTCATCAGGTAGATCGTCATATATCTCAGCGGCGTCCGTAGTTGGATTAGTTGCCAAGAGATCACAGATAGCTTGCCCTTTTACCGACTTCTGCTGTTTAAAGTGCAGATCGTATTGGGACAAGAGTAAAGCCCACTTCGCTAACCGCCAGCTCATGGAAGCCGGTTGAGTCATGAACACTCGGACCGGGTTAACTTTGGAAATGACATAGATGGTCTGTCCAACCAAGTAATGCCGCATTTTCTGGATGGCGAACACTAAGGCGAGGCATTCTCTCTCAATCATAGGATATCGAGATTCCGCGCCCACCATAGTTCGGCTTAAGTAATACACCGCCTGCTCGTGACCGTTATCATCATCTTGTGCAAGCAATGCACTTAATGAGTGGCTCGTCGCCTTGACATAAATCAAGAACGGTTTGCCCGATTTCGGTACAACGAGTACGGGAGGTTTCGAAAGATATTCTTTGATACTCTCGAACGCCTTTTGACAAGCGTCGTCCCATATGAATGACACGCCCTTCTTGGTGAGCCTGGAGAACGGTTGGCACTTCCCCGAGAGGTTCGAGATAAACCGACGGATATAAGCCAATCGCCCTTGCAGTCCTCTGAGCTCCTTGAGGTTTCTCGGAGGTTGCAATTCATTGATCGCCTTCACTTTTTCCGGATCAATGTGAATACCTTTGGTGGTGACGACGAATCCTAAGAATTTGCCACTGGACATTCCGAGGAAAGACTTGGTAGGGTTCATCTTCAATTGATGGGCCCGCATCAAATCGAACATGGTCTTCAAGTCTTTGATGTGATCTTTCTTATCACGACTTTTCACGACCAGATCGTCCACGTAGCATTCGACAGTCTTTCGGAGATGTTCCTGAAAGATCTTCGACATGGCTCGCTGATATGTAGCACCTGCATTCTTCAAGCCGAAGGGCATGACTGTGTAGCAGAACACGCCGAGAGGCATTCTAAATGCAGTGTGCTTCTCATCATCTGGATGCATCTTTATCTGGTTGTAACCAGAGAAACCATCCATAAAGGACATCCTCTCAAACCCGCACGTGTTGTCGATGATAACATCCGTGATGGGGAGAGGAAAGTCATCTTTTGGGCAAGCAGCATTGAGGTCCCTGAAGTCAATGCATATCCGGATCTTCCCGTTCTTCTTCAGGACCGGAACAATATTGGCAAGCCATTCGGGATGTTGCTCCTCTCGGATAAATCCCGAATCAACGAGCTTTTTGACTTCAGCTTCGATCGCTTCCATCATTTGCGGACGAAACCGTCGTTGTTGTTGTTTGACTGGTTTGACCTCCGGCTTGATGTTGAGACGATGCACTGCTACGTTTGGGTCGAGACCTAGCATGTCTTCATAATTCCAGGCGAACATGTCGATGTACTCCCGGATAAGAGAAATCAACTCCTCCTTCTCTTCAAGTAGGAGGCTGCCGCTGATGAATATTGGCTTCGGATTTTCTTCGCTGCCCATATTCACCTGAACGACTGGGTCTTCGGTAGGAGGCTCTCTTTGCTCGAACCTATCACCGTACTGCATGCTTAAGTGATGAACCCACGGGTCTTCCCATGTCGGCATCTCATCATCTTCTTCTATTGTCGTTGGATCAACCGTGACCATATTCGACATTAGCTTTTTAAACACTTCACCAAGACTAGCGTCGGAATCCCAACCCGAAGAGTCGGAAGAATGCCCCTTGCTAGTCTTGTTAGCAATTTGGTCGATGATTTGCCAGCCACACTTATCATCTGATGAGACATAGCCTAGCCCTCTTTTGTGGCGATAGTAATTATCGGGTTTTCCCTTCGGTACATAGGCCATCCGGGGTGGAACCCGTGGACCTCGACCAAAGAAAAGACCCTCTCCGATCTTGAAGTCATAGCCGTGCATTTCCATCATGTTGCGCGCTTTCGCATCGTATTTGGATAGATGACGGGCTGGTTTATCATCGTCGTCTTCCTCTTCCAAGAAATGGTTGGGTATCGGAGATGCTCTTCCTTTGCCGTAGACGACCTCCTTTCCACCCCCAATTCCTGCGGGGATGATAAGCGTTGTTCCGCAAGGGTCGTGTACCTGCTTCTTCGTCAAACAAAATGATTGAAGAGGCATATATAAATCAGGGTTAGCATAGAGTTCATTAGTGATATCATCGAGACCCGTCGAGTACTCTAAATCATCGTTTATTGATAGTTCTTCGGCAAGTTGCCAATTACAACTATCTTCCGATGATTCATCATCGTCAAGATTGATTACAATGGGTACAATATCGTTTAAAACAAAACCGCCATCATAATCAAACCCTGGTTCGGTATCAGCTTCATCTCCGCTGTCCGTTCCTTGGGCCGATGGTTCAGTATCGGATTCAGCGCCGTATAAAAGGGAATCGGTGAAATAATTCTCCAATCCCTTGAACGGTTGCTTATCCGCGACCACCGTCTTGACTTCATTATTTATGCCCACATATTTGAGGCACTGATGCAGAGTTGACGGGACTATAAGGTTACCGTGGATCCAAGGTCGACCCAACAGTAAATTATAGGAAGTTTCCGCGTCAATCACATAGCATGTTACTTCCGACTTCAAATCCCCAATCTGGCATTTGATTCGGATCTTTCCCAAGGGTTTGGACCCGCTGGTGTTGAATCCGTAAATCGTTGTGCCAGTGGACGCTAATTTGCTAGTCGGGATTCCGAGATGATGCATCAATCGGAATGGCATGATGCTAACAGCGGAACCCGGATCGACTTGGATCCGGTTGACAACGCTGGAGCCAATATGCCCGGTGAAATACAGGGGCCTATCATGATTTGAGTTCTTCGTCTGCATATCTTCCTTGGTGAAGGAGATGCAGGGAAAGTGATGAGCCGCCAAATTGCATTGTTGAGCTGAGGACTCCGGTTCTTCAGGAGATGGTTTGATGCGAGTCAAGAAGGCTTCCGAATCACTCAAGGCTTCTTGTAGCGCTTTCCGTGTATCCTTTGACAACCGCAGCAACTCATATAGAGTTACTCGGGCCGGGATGTTGGCCAATTGCGCCATAATGTCGAACTGGGGCTGAGAGCTCGTATTCCCCGGTTTGTCTCGCCCAATCGGATGATTGAATCGAGACTGCCTCGGGTTCTGAACTTCTTGACGTAGAGGCTCTTTTCCCTTATCCTTCTGTGGGATTCTCTCCGTAGCTGCTGGTGTTGGGGGAATTGCTGCAATCCCTAGTTCTGACAGCGTCTTAGAAGGTGGTGTTTTGGTACCCAACTGCTTGGGGGCATCCGGATACTTGAAGTGATATTCGTTCCCGCTTCGGGTTGCAAAAGTTTCCTGCTCATCTTCAGAAAGTGGGAAGGTTGGAATTTTGTCATCATCCACCCCCGGTATAGCAGAGGCCCCACAACAGGATTTGCCCTTCTTCTTTGACTTCTTCTTGTTCTTGGTGGAAGAATTCGTGGCCCATTGTTCATCTCCGATCAAGTCCGGATGAACCCACAAGATCTCGCCATTTGGGGCAGTGTGTGGCACAAGCCCTTTCTGACGCTGTTGGTGCGGATCATCATTCACCGTCTTCACTGCCGCTTTGATCACCGACTCGTGTTGGAACCAACTCGAGGGAACAGATCCAAAGCTAATGGTCACGTTATTTGCACCCACCTTCTTCTCTTTGGGCTGTTTCATGGTGATAACCCCAACATCGATTAGGGCCTGAATTTTATCTTTGAGGGCGTAGCATACCTTGGTCGGATGATGCACCGCCCTGTGGAATGCGCAGTATTTTGGATCGTTGACCCTCTTGGCATCTTCTTGATCCTGAATTGGCGGCAGCTTGATCTTGTTGTTCTCCACGAGGTATTTGAAAATACCCGGGATTTCATCCTCTTTGAATGAGTAGACTTTTGGGAATCTCGGCTCCCCTACCTTTTGCTTCTGGGGCTGTTGCTGCCACCTGGGTTGTTGAGGCGCCCTCTGTTGTTGCTGCTGCGGCTGCTGCGGCTGCTGCGGCTACTGCGGCTGTTGCGGTTGTGCTTGTACTTCAAAGACTTGATTTACGACCACCGCATTTGCATGCGCCTTCCCTTTACCCTTAGGGGTAAAATTTGGTTGCGGGGTATTGTTGGGAATTTGCCCTCTCTCCGCTTTCTTCCTCTTGAGGAATCGTTCGGCTCGCTCTCCTCTCATCTTCAAATCCTTCCAGGTTTTGGACGGCGCCATTCCCATGGCTTCGAGGATGTCGAGCGTGAGGTTGTTGTGGCAAGTCTCGAGGATGAAATCCTCGCTGACCGGATCCCTGCAATTCATAGCTTTGTTCCGGAATCTTTTCACGAAGTTTTCAACCGTCTCGCCGTTCTTTTGCTTTTCATCGAACAGCGTGCCGATTGAAACTTCGGTATCATCATCAAAGAAGTTTGTTAGGAACATGTCCTCCATGTCATCCCAGCCATTGATGCTTCCAGGCTTGAGACGGCGATACCAATCGAAGGCAGCTCCGCGAAGAGTGCCGACGAATGACCGCACCATGAGGGGCTCATTTCCGAAAATAATTCCTAAATGAGACTTGAAATAGATTAAGTGTTGGGTAGGGGAACCCTTCCCATCAAACGGCGTAAAATTAATCAGATTAAACTTTGCCGGATATGGGATCGATTCCCACTCCCTTGGATAGGGGCAGGGTATACCAGACCTTTTTACCTCTTGAGCACTCATCAACGCATTGATTTTGCTCTCCAGGTCTTTCATCTTCCTGTCCTCACTCGTCTCGGTCTTCGAGTGGCTTCTGGGAGAGGCGGCGTGGTCCTCTTTTGCATTATCTTCTGCGGGACCACCCCCAGTGTTGGTATTGACGGGAGGAATGTTGACATTATCCGCTTCCCGCTCATGCTCCTCTAGATTGCGTTGACTCGGTTCTCCTTGGTGAACCGTCATCGCCGCGATCTGTTAGTCGTGCATCTCCCTCATCCGCTGCATGGCCATTTCCATTTCAAATTTGAAGCTCTCCTTTTGCTTGGCCAGGGCTTCTTCAAGTATCTTCGACACTTGTTCGGCGCTGATCATGAGCGATTCATAAGGTTGGCCTGCACTCGAAGCCGTGTCATCGGATGCGACGGCGGAGCAGGTATCAGAATCAGCATCGGATTCCTCTTCTTCTAGGGAAAGTCCCTTATGTACTCTTGGGTAATTCTTTCGTTTGATGGTTCCCGACCGTAACCACGTCATGCATCGGGATGCCTCGGCAAGCTGATCCAAGTTGAGACGTGGTGTTGATCCCCCTCTGCCGGTCATGTTGACTGACACTTTCGAGTATTCATCCTCTCGGCGGAGCGGTTTCTTCTTGTGGAAACGCTTCGGCTTGGAGAGTCTCTCGAACACTGAGATTCTTGTTGGGGTCTGAGCACAGCAACACTCGGACAGCACTGCCTTGATAATGTTGGCACACGGGCAGCGGGACTCCATATCCTGCATGTATCTCTTTCGAGATTTTCCCACACCCCCGGCCCTGTAGTACAGCTCATCAGCTTGATAGCTGGAGCAACCTACAGAGTGTTGGTAGGTGTCCCTTGGTATAACACGCTCATCCTCAGACGAGTGTGTTTCCCTTTGGGAATGCAAAACATGGTTAGATTTTTCAAGAGTGGCCCGTTCAATTTTACGCTTTTGGGAGCATAGAAATCGAACGGGCTCTTTTAGTTCGACTCGCAACTCAGTGCGATCGGTGATAGGGGCTTTCCCTTTTTCATCTTTCTTGGGGGGATTGATTCGACCCCCGGTCTGGTTTTTAACTTGGGGACCTTTCAATGGTCCCAGCCGTTCTTTGACGGGTATTCTTCCTCGGTTCTCCGGTAAGGGACCGAGGCGACTCGTCAAAGGAACCTGGGATCTTGAATGATCCCCTTTTTTACCTGGCCCTGTTGAGGGTGCCGGTACAGGAGGAGTAGGCTCTGATTTGGTTGAACTCTGGACGATAATCTTGCCCTTCTTGGTTTGAGGTATTGGGTTTGTTTTGCGTACCCACACCAGTTTGTTTGTAGACGGTGTTTTGACCACCGTTTTTCGCTGCATCTCCTCTGCCTTCTTCAGGAGGAGCCGGGCATGTGCGAGTAGGGCGCGGCGCTTCTTGATTCGCTCCTCGAGCGTGGAGCGGTTCCTCTTGACGCGGATCCACTCACTTGCTTCTGTTTTGGAAGGGAGGTTGATTGCTTGCCGTTGCTCTTGTCGCTGCCTCGACTTCAGATCCTCTGCATAGCGCACTCCATCTTTCGACTCCTTAGCCCTGGCGAGCTGTTGAGCGAGGCGTTGGCGGCGTCTTTGGATCGCCCTTTTTGATGGAGTTGGAGCAGCATCACCCATTGCCTTTGGTGCTGTTGGATCTACGTTCTTGACCACACTGATCGACACAAGGCCGTTGTGTGGTGCAAGTGTAGCAGCAGCGACAGCGGGGTCTTGAATTGAGGAGTTGGAGATCCCGCAAGCCCTTTTTGGAGATGGGTTCTTCCTGCGCTGATGCGGAGAGGCAGATCTGGAGGAGGAGGAGGAGAGGTACTCTTCATACTTCTGCTGGTCGAACTCGTACTCGACCTCTTCATTCACCCGGATCTTGAAGGCCGGTTGCGTCACTCCGATCTCGGCAGCGTGATCGGTGGCTCCCACTGTGGTCGCCAGCTTGTTTCCGGTAAAAGTTGCTGTTTTCATTGATGTTCTCTTTTTCGAGATCTGTTACAACTTTGATCGTTACAACAGTATAAAATGAAAACAAAGGGGTTACAACTTAAACGAAAATAAACACGAGAGCCCGGTTTGGTACGGTCTCGCTTG